>VDFB02264686.1:0-17604 GCA_007258455.2 Sequoia sempervirens
TTTATGCATAGGTCACATTGGAATCTAATCCAATAAAGAAGATATAAACATGTTGTATACCACCTTCCTTACATATACCTTCTTTCGTCCATTCAAGATCCTTAAACTCTGTTTATTAAAGTAATTGAAATTTTTATATATGAAACCTACAAAATCCATTCTGACAAACTTGGACTGTATTCCATAAAGCTTGAAATATATGTACACTATCTTAAACTTTTTTTTTAATAAATAATTGTATATAATTATTTATAATTTCTTCATCAAAATTAAAAAATAACAAATACATACCACACTTATTTACAACAAAATAAAACAAACCAGATGCCGATATTCTCAAAATCATTAATGGTGTCTATTTAAATCTACACAGGAAAGGAGTGTAATTATTTACACTTACATTTTACACTTAAAATAATACAATGGAACTGATGGCAAATTTGATGTCAGTTCTTTCGTAAGGGACGGTCTGGATATACTATATACTCTTTGGAATAAATCTACAAATTACACGTGTACAAATTTTACTGAGAGACTTGTCTCTTCCCTGGAATTCATTGTACGTAACTAGAAGACGTTTCTATTGTGCTGTGACGAAACCTCACGTGCTTTACCTGTGATTGATGAACAATTATTATCACAAACGTGCTTTATTAAATCATGACAACATGGAACCAAAATAACATCTATGTAAACGAAAAACAGTAGCAGAGGAATCAATAAGCACCTGGGTTTCTCGGCAAGTTTCAGGTACTCTCCCTAGGGAAGGTTTCCATGGCAAATTATCTTCCTTTTCCTCCTGATCTTCCTTCACCTTTCTTCTCTCCATTTGCTCGGATTCCGCATGGTTGAGGCAGGAATCCAGGATTCTTTCCACTGTCTCAGAACTCTCTCGGCTCTCTGCCATCATTTCAACAACCTGAGCTTTTGTCATCCGGACTTTAACCCGAACAGTTCCATTATCTTCAATGGTCTCAGAATATGAAGTATCTGATAATGGCTCACCATTCATGGGAGAAATATCAGAAATGGATCTGCGCACTAAGCGCATACTTTCAAGCCTAGACTTAGCGTTCGTGGGTATCCCAGAACGGACCCTTCGTGGCTTGGGTTGGTAATTCTCCAACTTTGGCAATTGAACAAGAAAATAGAGGTGCTTAGCGTTGAGACTCGCGGATCCATCCAGAGGTTTTGCTTTCACTCCCATATGACGAACTGCTTCTGAATGCAAAATGACATAACCTGGATAATCTGCGAGAATCTGATCTACTGTCACAGGCTTCTTCACCTTCAACACTTGTCCATCTAATTTCATGATCTTAACACGCCCATGATGTCCTCTAAACAAAATTGCGTTACCCATGATTTCCAATTTGGAAACCTAAATCTAAAAATTAGTGTCTAATATTGGGGGTTTTATTTGGGTTATATAGACATATTGATAAGTAGCGACAATTTTGGAGTCCATTCGAAACGTGTTTATTAAATTACGTGGGAGGATTGTTAAAACTGGTCAACAATTAGCAGAAGTGTTTCAAATTAGTTTTGCTAGGCTGCGTCTTTTACCAATCTTTATCGTAATATAATATTTCTTTAGCCCTGACTTTTCTTTGTGTGTATTCATATTTACAAATATCTTGTTTTGGATTTTGAAAAAAAAATGTAACAGTAATAACGGCTGCGGCTGCACTGCAGCTGCAGCCCCCGTCAAATATTGTCATAAAAGCTTGTTGTGATAACTGGAAGTGAGAAATAGAATGTGGACAATTTTGGTGATGCCACAAACTTTTGAACGACAAATGTTATATGCAATATGTTTGCCAAGGATTTAAATTATCTATAAATTCAGGGCAAGAAAAAAAAATGCAATCTTTTGCTGTAGTCAGCATCTGTGGCTGCTACTAAAGCAATTGATTTATGTTGACACGACAGACAACAGGGAACTTAAAGGACTAAAATAATATTCTAAAGAGATAAGCCAATGCATTGCTTTTAAGGTTAGCATGTGGCGTATAAAATAAAACTGTTGCTGTCAAATATAGAAAATTTGGAATATCATCAAGAAGTATCCTCAAAAGTCAAATATCGTGTTCCTGTATAGGTGCATCAAAATTGGAACTCATTGTGATAGAAGGCCCACATTTTGAAGGGCAAAGCTTCATGGAAAAGCAGGGAACTTCAAAGACCAGACCTTTCGCTGGTCTTTGAGTTGTAGCACCCTTATATTCAATAAGCCTTTAGAGATAACGTTTGCCCGTTTCATAAGTCTCTAGGATTTTTTGGAAACACTCCTAATATGAAATATTCCACCCAGAATAAAATATTTTGTATAGTTCAGGGATCTACAAAGGTTACATAAGGATTCTATGGTGATTTAGATACCCTGGGATCATGAACAACTAAAGAACATTTCCTAAAAGAGAGAATTGTGTGGAGAGTGAAAAAGTGACTAGATGAAATGTGGTGGCATTGTACGGAAATCTAGACACATTGGGCTCGTGAAGAACTGAAGAGCGTTCCTAAAATAGAGAATAATATATAATGTGACTAATCAGGTAACTGAAGACACTCCTACTATGAAATGTTTCAGCAAAAATATAATAGTTTGAATAGTGTACGGATTTATAGAGGTAGCAAAAGGATTCTATGGGGGTCTAGACATCTTGGGATCATCAAAGACCAAAGCATGTTCCTAAATAGAGAATAGATTGAATAGTATGCAATGTGACAAAACCATTACATGAAAAGGGTTGAAAGTTTATTTATTGTTAGTCATAAAACTGCTACATGAAATGGGGTGAACGTTGATTTATTGTTATAAGTAAAATTGATTTTTTCAAGGGATTTGTTGAAGTATGTTACAGGGCATATCAAGCTGTAAGGACACTGCTGTTGTGTAATGTTATTTTCAGGACTATGAAGGCTTTATTATTTTGTAGATGCCTGTGTAGCTAATATTGTTGTACATCATATTTTCTTGTCAGCGTGCAAAAAAAACTAATTGTCAACAAGACAAGGATACATATAGATTGCACACATCTATTCTACCAAAGGCCAAACTGATAATTTTATGACTACCAAGGCCATGTCCCATTTCTAGGCAAGCAAGATGTCGTTTGAAATGTGTCTTTGGTTAAGCACACAAAGCATCACAATCCTCAAAATGTAAAACAATAAAAATTACTACTTATAAAACATGAATCTAAAAGTAGGGTTAAAACAATAGTATGATTATTTACGCATCATTGATGTGCTGCAATTTTTTGTTTATATTTTTAACTTCGTTCTCCCAGAGAATAATATATAAATTGATACACCGTCATCAAAGCTGAGTTGGGTCATCGTAAAATCAAAGTTTGAGCTTAATAATAATACATCTAGTGTCTTGAAAGAGTAGAATTGACAGCCTTAGAGTTGTCGCATGATAGTATCAAATTGAAGTTCTAGTGACACTTACAGAACATATATGGTTTGCAACAAGACAGTACTTGCCCTGGTAGATAACTGCAACATGGAAAGCAGAGGGTTTCCTAAAATAACAATCCTTGGAAACGCTAAAAAGTTATCCATGACTAGTAAAACATAATTGAATTTTTAGTTTGAATAATACAAATTTAATTAAAAATGTAAGGAACTTCTCTTTGAGGTATTTTGTCAAACAGTTCACTGCCTTGTCTATACTTTCACATTTGGCATGCATGTATCCCGATGCTTTTACAACTACATCATCTTACAAAATTCTGTTATCCTTTAATGCTTTGATAGATGTTGATGTCCTATTCCAAAGCTTCCATTCTAGCACAGGTTGTGTATACTATTCAGCCCTTATATTTGACACGAAGCCTTGCTAGATATCACCTTTCCATCCTTTCAAATCAATTTCCTTGTAGAAAATGCAATCTGCACTGCTTACAACCAGAACAAATGGAACCAGTTAAAATCCCAAATGAAAAGGCAAAGCACTCTGAAAATCTTCATCGCTCCGAAAACTCCAGTAAAAAATAATAAGAAATTTAATATACAAAAAAGGCGATAGAATTACTTGGAAAAGAAGAGACTCTGAATAATAAGGAGCTTTTCTACTCTACACAGTCTTGAGTGTCTTACAGATTATAAATATCTCAGATCTGTGGGAAAGCTGATTTATAATGGTGCCATAACCCCAAACACTCGATCAAAGATGTGCAAGGCCTAGAGGGCTTGGAGGATTTAAATAGGTAGGAAATTATGCTGTTGTTAATGAATAATAAACTAAAGATGTGCAACAGCAAAGAGTGAAGACTTATGGGTGTAGAAAATACTCAAAAATCTATCCACGGAGCACAAATCCCAAATGCTCTGGAAGTTCCTCATTGTCGGCACCAAGCATGTTGTTTAAGCATTCCCAAATGCTGCAATAGTCACTATTTTCTAAGGCTTTGATGAAGAAATTGTAATGATAGAGTATAGCATAGGTCCATAGAGAATGGCAATAAAATATATGAGAAATGCCACTACTATTGTTTTCTATCAAAAGAGATAAACTTCATAGAAGCTACAGTTCAAAAGAAAAGGGTTGCAGTGTACTAGGGATATGGATACCCACCTTTGAAGACAGCAGCAAGCCATCGGGCTTCACATCAAACTCACCACATTCACTCCAGAATGAGCCAAGAAGTGTTACGGGGCTTTTGTTGGCTAGTTTGAATTAGTGGGTGATGTGGGTGCCACAAAAACCACCTGTAGCAATAGCAGATTGCCTACTTTTGATTGCCCACTGAACAAAAAGCAACTCAAATGACACTCTTAGAATTGTTCTTCTTCTACCCGCAATATTGCTGGTCCATAAGAGCCTTGTGAGCAACTGCAGCCTAAATTTATGCCTCTCACTAACGTTATCCTCGAGAGGAGGAGGAGGAAAATTTTCTTTTTTTTCTCTCAAATAGGTCAGGCAAGCAGATTGACAGAACACAATTTAAAATTTGTTTGGACCTTCGAATCGAGGCCGCACAGAAGGATTTAAGAATGCACGATATAGATATGCAGACATAGCTAGAGACAAATGGCAAGTAGATAGACACGTGGCATTGAATAGACCCTGTTTCAGACGTGGTATGCCAAATTGCTTGCAACAATTTTTTTTTATCACCTAATTTTGAACATATTTATATTTTAAATCTAAGCAGAGGAACGTTTTCAGCTGGGCACAAATAGGGTACAGAAAGATCTACAGTATTGAAATGATGAATATTAGAAAGAGTTTAATATTCTTGTGGCTCTTCTTTTTATTGATTGGGACTTTTTTTGATACATTTTCCAATGCTAAATCATTTTTTTTTGGTAACAAAAGAAACCAATAAAAATGCAACAAACTAAAGAACATTAATAACTGGTTTAACTTCAATTTACAGAGCACGATTAATACAAAAGTTACAGCATAAGTGCCCCGCAGTATAGATAAGGATTAATAATGTGTTTCTTGATAATACCAAAAATTATATAAAACATTCTTAAGAATAATCTAAAATATTGATATTCCTATTAAAAGTTTTAGCATAATTTATATCTTAATTCTTTTAAAAAAATTATCATTAATATAATGTGAGATTTGACCTTGAAACACATAAATAATCTAAAATGATGCTAAAAACATTCTTAAGAATAATCTAAAATATTGGTATTCTTATTAAAAACTTTAACATAATTTATATCTTAATTTGTTTAAAAAGTTTATTATTAATATAATGTGAGATTTGATCCTAAAACAAGTCTCACACCTGCAAATCACTATTGAGTCATGGGAAAATAAGTTTCAACTGCTATTTAATTGTGCCAATAGATATTGACTAATCCTACAGTGGAGCACGATGCCTATAGGAGGTCAGTACAATCCATTAAATAAAAACACACACACACACAAAAACAAACACATTTTAGAAACAAAAAAACAAAAACAAAAAAAACCATTTTAATTATATAAATTATATTTAAGATATATATACTAAGAGTAAACTAGCTATGGTTCAATTGTAAAAACCTCCAAAATATTAGTAAAAGCCTACAAAATCTCACAATGGCAGCATAGTGCCTATAGGAGGTTAGCACAATTTGTCACAAAAAACAAAAAAAAAAGCACACACACACACACACAAAAACACATTTTAAAACAAAAGAAAAATAAAATAAATTAAAAAAATAAAAATCATTTTAATTATATAAATTGTATTTAAGATATATATACTAGTGGTAGCTGCCGTTCAAAAACCTCCAAAATCTATTTGTAATGTTTTTGGTCATTTTCACTTGCATTGTTTTATGTTTTAAATTTGTATGCAAATATTTCATAATCAATAATACTTAATTTCTTTAAGGAAAAAATCTAGTTTTGTCTAAGTTTATTTCATTCTGTTACTTAAAACTTATTCTTAATCGTTTAATCCAACCGCATGCAATTAGAATCTGTAGCACATCGATGCACAAATGCATACTCTCTAACATATAAACATACATTTAGTTTTCTATGGGTATAATGCCTGAACCTCCTTTAGATGCTGCTAGTTAATTAAATTGTACTATTTTAAAAAATAAATATGTGATTATAATTATTCAAATATTATATATAATATAATATGTTCCACTTATTACTCCAAAATTATCAATTACACAAAAATAGGGAGAACAAAGGTAAGATGATTAAGAAAAGTTATTATGCTAGATAAGATGCAAGTATATCTGATAATGAATCTAATTATGGGGATGATGGGGACATGGTGAATGCTTGTTCATGGCTTTAGAAGATAAGAATAATTCTACTAACTCTAAGAGATGTGTGAAGGAAAGAGCTCTTGAAGCAAGTGTTAATATTGAAGGCACTTTGGTATCTTCTTTTCATTCTGGACAAGAGAAGAACTACTAGGGTGTTGTTAAGAAGTTGAGTCCACTTTTTGGTCAAAAAATGGAAGTGTTTTCCCTGATTTTTAGAATTTGACACATTTGACCTTAAAATTTGAAGCACTTAGATATGGAACCTTGAAAAAAGTCACTGATCATAAAATGTAGTACTCGGAGTCTAGTTTCCAAATATGTAATTTATTTCAATACCCAGATGCTACAAATTGACTTTCAATAGGTGTTTCTAAAAACCACTATTTGAAAGTCACCTTTCTTTTACCATACCTTGCTTGTGTATGTCATCCATATTTTGACATAAATTATCGTATTTTTCTAAATCCTTTTGGGAAAATATTTGTAACTCATTGAAGCACACTTTCAATTTTTTTTTGTAATTTTTTATTGAATATTGTTCTTGTTAAATTTTTATTATCTATATTTGTCATTTTGAAAAAATTGTCATGTACATCACGTATAAGATGACCTAAACTTATCATTTTAAAAAAAAATAAAAATTGAAAAGAATTGTTTGAAGTACGTTTTCATGCAATTTTTTTTACAAAAAAATATTTTAATAAAAATTTATTAAAATAGCTAAAAAATTTGATATTTCAAGTTTATGGACCCGGTTTCATTAGAAATTAATTAAAAATAGAAAAGACTAATTTAATTGTAAAAAGAATTACATATTTGGAATCTGCATTGTCTCATCTAAAATGGGTTCTAATTTCGTCAAAAAATTCTGCAAAAAAAGTCAACCATATGTCCAAAGTTGGTATTTTTCTCTGACATTATTAGGACCTTCAACTTGAAGGTCAAACTAGGTTGATAGCCTCGATTTGGATCCCAATGCTTTTCTCGAACCCGAAATAAAGCTAGAGCCAAGCAATTCATATTTAAAAATATGGGATTTTTGTTTCATAAAAAATATTTTTATGGTTTTACAAAATGGGGTCTCATTTTGAAAATTCCAATAAAATTTCCATTTTAATTTTTTCAAAATAGAATCCCATTTTGAAAAATTTTCAAAATGGAAATTTCCATTTTTGGAAAGTTTTCAAAACAAGACATTTTTCAAAAATGGGTTTTTAAAAAATGAGATCCCATTTTTTAAAAAGTGGGATCCCGTTTTAAAAAACGAGATCCCACTTTTTAACAAATGGGATCCCACTTTTAAAAAAATGAGATCCCGCTTTATAATTTAAATGGGATCCGGTTTTGGCTTGAGACCCCTAACCTAAATGGGATCCCGTTTATTAAAAATGGTATCCCATTTTCTTGAAGTCGATTTCTAGTTTTTTTCTAAGGAAAAAACTTTCATGTTTCATGGACTCATGTTCTTGCATTTACCCAAGAATTATTAAAGTATACTTTTGTTAATTAGCAAAAGGTCTTGGTAATATGTTAGTTTATGAATTCTTGTAATGGAAGTATACCGACAAGGTCCTCTTTAACAAAGAATTAAATTCAACCCTTTTTTCCCATGATATATTTTTAACCCAAAATAATGAGATGATTTCATTGCTTTGTTTGACTCTAAATGTTTTCTATCTAAAGCATTTAATGCATGGAACCCTCCAAAATGGAGCATTATTATGATCAGATTGGTTGTGGTATTTTTAGCAGTATACTCTAACTAGGTTTGTTCATGAGAGAGTTTTCTAGTTCTTGATATTTGTGCCAAAGGGGATAGTGCAATTTAGTTTAAATGCATGTGTTTTTTTTTTCTTTTTTCTAAGTTAACATGAATTATAGAGAAAGCTTTTGGATTTAACCGTGTATGTTTTTTTATAAAAAATTTAGATCACACTCAGTGATCCATCATTAGGAAGAATACACTATTGAGTTCAAAAGATTTCTCTAAAACTTCATGAACTATAGAAAACTCATATGAACATGAATTATACATACATTAGATTTAGTGTTGCAGACTCTACCTCTGAGGTACCTAGCTTTGCATTGCTTTAAAGAAAAAATAGTCTATAGGAGATGTGTTAGTAGCTTCACATATCATAGAGACAATCTTAAAAATAGATAAACTTATTTGATTTAATTGGTGCAAAATACCATTGCATCTTTATAGTTAGTTTTGTTCTAAATGGCACATCTTCCATATTCATTCCTTCTTGAAAAAGTGTTTGATCTACAATATATACTGTTTATCTTCATTTCCACATCTTACAAAAAATTTCATTTTCATTATTCCAATAGTATTGTTTTACATGAACTTATCTTATATTGCATCTACACACCATACAGATTATTTAGATACAAATAGAGGTAACTTTATTGATATTAACTGTAATATGCACAAAAAAAAAATATTTGGTTTGGAGGTGATGATTTTTATCTTCCACTACCCATATCCTGAATAGTGTACTGGAATCATAGTCTCAAGTTTGAAGATGTTGCTTAGATATGGAAAAAATGGTGTTGTTTAAAATCCTTGGAATTTTTAAGCCTATTCAATTGATGAGCATAAAATAAAAATGTACAACCTTTTCCATCATCTTCTTAGAATACATTTTAGTGGGTTATTAATAGTTGTAATCTTCTCATAATATTTAATGTGCAAATTCAAAATTATTTTTCAGCTTATCAAAAGAATTAATGTGAAAAATGTTGGAAATCTTATAAATATAAGTATTTCCCTCCACTTGAACTCCTATGGAAAACTAAACAATTTAAACATCTTTTGAGTGTCCTAAAAAAAAATCAACAAAATTCAAGAGCAATATAAGTAACATTTCTATAGTACTTTATCAGTCAAGATCATGTTTTCTACACATCATAAAATCCATATTCATGCATAGTAAGATAATTCATGTTTTATATTTTCCATGGTTATGAGCACTAGCCTTTACATGATTCAAACAACTATCAAATTTTCTTTGTGTGAGATGAGCTAATTGACCTTAGCCTAACAAGGAATGCAATTTTGAGTAGTAAGCTACAACATAGTGATTTATTATTCATTTTAGCCATTTTCCTCTACTCAACCTAGGGTGAGCACTCTTTATCAACATCATCATAATATTTTATGGAGGTGGAAACATTAAAATAGGGTTTGACTAAGGCAAGCCCCAATATGGCACAACCCTTCCTCTCTTGTCTTTCTTGCAAGTTATAAGTCAAATGCATTAAAGAAAATTACAGACCTCAAAGCATCAAATATAGATCAAGCATGCAAATACCTTTAATTTATGTAATACCCCTCCTCTTACTGTTTGGTTTATATTTTTTTCTATGCGTTCGTTTGCTACTTGTGACTATGATGGTACTGTTAGTATGTGATTTGGTTAGTTAGACTTTGGATGATGATGTTATTCCATTAGTAGACATGATTATTTCATATGACATTGTGGTTGGTAATATTAGTTGATTTTCAGAATTATGATATGATGCAGTGATTTAATTAGATATGTTATGAGATGATTGTTAGTTAGAAATGTTGATTTATTGGTTATATTATAATTGTTAGAATAGGTGTGATGAAGGACAATATGGCATCACTCGTTCGCGAGTGCCCTGCTATGTTGCGATTCCTTCTCACAATGCAGTACTTCAATTTAATGCTTTGATGATTATATATATGTATGCACATGTACACAACTTCGTTTGTATGCAGGATTTGCAGGTATAAGTCTCGATTCCACCTGCTTCGGCAGGACAGGGCGAGCACCAATAACCCAACGGTTAAATGTTGAAACAGAGGTGATGATGAAGTCCTCCCGTCCCATGATGTCAGGTCGTCTCGTTGATTTGGTATTGTGCATTTTTGTAATTGTCGTCATTTGTGGTTTGTGTTTTGTATTTTGTCGTCTTTTGATTAATGTGGTATTTTATAAGTTATGATTATTTGATTGATGTTGATATTTTATAAGTTGTGAATTAGTTAATTAAATGTGGATAATAATTGTCTTTTTTTTTAATGTTGATTTATTTGTATGAAAATATTTAAATGTTTTATTTAATTTTTATAAAGTCATGTGTTTCAATTAAATAATAATTAAATATTAAATGTGTTTTAATTATTTTAATCAATTATCTGGTGGAGGATAATTATTAGAATAATTTATTTAAATTAAATAAGTAATGTGATGTGCAAGAAAAGCTGCAAAAATAGAAATTAAAACAATAAAACAAATAAAAGAAGGAAAAGATTGTGAGAGCAAATAAGAAAAGAGATCTGGGTAAAAAGCTTGCTTTTAAAAAATGTTTTTCTTTTATTTTTGATTTTTAGAGTTTTTGTAAGAGATGGACAATATATTTTTATGGAATGAATAATTTTTGGGTTTACACACACACACAGAGGTTTTGTTGAGACAGAAGTTGCATAAGCTATTGGTGATGTATTTTTGAATCTGAAAGAGAATATTTTTCAATCCTTTGGCTATACTTTGAGAAGAGTTTTAGAAAGGAACTGGAAATCTGTTACCAGTGTTGTTTTGGAGGAGTGTTCTGAACAAAGGAATGGATGCGAGTTCAAGGACAAAATTCTGTAGAGGAGATTTTGAAGTGCAAACAAGGAGCTCTTCGAGGCCATCAGAAATCAGCTTCATCAGATTTTCGAGAGCATAGGACTCCAGGTTCCACTCTTTTCTCTTAATAGTTTTAAATCTGTAAATGGAATAAAAAGGTGTGTTAGAATCAATCTCTGGTTGAAAAAGAAAATCTTCTGTGATTTAGATTAAAAAGATTTCCTTAAGATTAGAAAATGAATAAACCAATAGGCCTGCTCTGAAAAGAAACATTCTTGTTAAATTTTGGGAATCATATTTTGTAATCAAACTAGAAAGAAACTCTTCGAATTTGTTTAATTAAGCCCTAATTCTCTCTTGTATTTTTCTATAGAAAAAGTAATTAATCTTCGTATTTTGGATGATTTTGTTGTATTATTTTAATAAAAATCTATTTATTTATATACTGTAAATATACACTATTTTGTATTTATACAGAAAACTATGTTCTCTGTAATTATTTATATTTGCATATATATATATATATATATTTAAATTTATATATATATATATATATATATATATTATTTATAAAGTATCATATGTATTTTAAAATTAAATTGATTTTTTTTCATTCTTTGCAAAGGCTGAATTCGTCTGTCAAAACCCGTGCCTGGGAAAGGACAGAAATTTATGTTATTAAAATAAACCAAAAATAAAATTAAAATTTATAAATGAACTTTTATAAAAAATAAAATTTTAAATAAAAGTTTGGGAGGAGTTGGAAGGGTCGGCGCTGGGCCGTACCCGCCAGCCCCCCCCACCCACTGTGTACTACGCACAACAGTCATAATGACTGCTGCATGCAGCAGTCATTATGACTGCTGTACATGGTACAGGGAGGGCCGTCGGCCCTCTCCCATGCCTTTTGGGAGGTTTTAAATGATTTTCTCTTATTTTTATTTTATTTTGTATTTAATAAAGTTTATATATATGATTTCGTTTTACTTTTATTTTATTTGGTATTTAATAAAATTCATATATATATAATTTCGTTTTATATTTATATTTAATATAATGTATATATATATAGTTAATTATCTTATTAAAATACTTTATAAAGTTATTTATAATATTGTTTAAGTTGTTAAAAATAATTTTGTAAATAAAATGTTATTTGGTATGTATTATTTTACGATGATATAGATTCTTGTGTATTTGTTCAGTTGGGTTAGAACAGTATAAAAACATTTTATGATTATATATAATTATGTGTGGTTGATCAGTTCGGTCAGGAAAATATAAAAAATATATTTTATGATTATAGATATGTATTAAATTATATATATATGCAGTAAATGGTGTAAAGATGAATAAAAATAAATAAATAAATAACTACTATTTGTGGAATATGATTAAGTTGAGTGAATATGAAATTTATTGTCTTTGGGTAATTAAAGAAAGCAAATTTGATAAGTCGTCATTAATTTTATTGTTCCTTATTTGCGACTCTATGTTGAGTAAAATAGAGATATCATACGTAATTGGTCAAATCGTCTTCTCGAGTAGAAAATCTTGTGATCTTGTTATCGCATGTTTTAATTTCAATGGTTTCTCGAGTTTCCTTGGTCGGAGATTTAAATGTATTTTTTTTAGATATTTATCGGATGTCTTTTGTTAAGAATTAAATATTTTGACGTAGGATTATTAACTTCTTGTGTTTCTTTATATCGTTTCAAAATTTGAGTGTTTTGTGTGATTGAGTTAATCGTTTACTTTAAGTTATGAATTTACGTGATCTGATTATCATTTTCCATTGAATTGTTGTAACTTTACTCCTCGATGTGGGAACCTATTGTTGATTTTGTAATCCTTGTTCCAGAGGCTTGTTATGTTAAAATGTTATTCTCGGCTTGGTTATGCTATTGAAGTTATTGGTTTTATGTTAGGAAGGGTTGAACGGTTTGTTAAGACTTTTGGTTATGAGATATCGCGAGAGGGTTAATGCCTCACATGAGCTTGTTTTGAGTATTATGCTATATATGTTTTAGTTCAACCCTTGCCTAGTTTTGAGTTATGTTGGGGGTCATAGGGAGAGTGGCTCTTCGTGGGCGCCAGCGCCTCAGTTGGAGGAAGGGCCAGGGGAACCCACGTAAGAGTAGTTAAACAAGTGATAACCTAAAAATAGAATTTAGGGGGATGGGTAGTAAAACACATAACTAGATAAAAACATGCACCTCACCCTTGCCGTTAGCACTCTCAAAGGCTAAGGACGGGTGGGAAGACCTGGTTGGTAAGGTCACTACCTTGTCTCTGTGAAAGGTAAGTGGCTCCGCATGAGTAACCCTATGGGGCGGCACCTTGAAATAGGATGTCTGGATAACCATAGATGGAGGCGGCACCTTGAGCTAGGTTGTCTGGATAATCCATGTATAGATGGAGGCGGCACCTTGTGATAGGTAGTCTGGCGAATTCATGTAAGGCCATGCGATGACACTCTCCCACTATGCCCTTTGTTTCTCTTATTCTTGTTGCCTCTGGAGTTGTCTATTATTGTTGTTGTTTATTGATGTGGATGAAAGGTGCCCTTGGCTATTTATTGTTGGATGATTTTGCAATCTCATTTGGAGAGCTTTGGATTCTATTGTTGTCGGCACCTCTTATGGTTATTTAGTGTTGATCTATAATATTGGCAATTGATTCTTGTTTGACATTTCATTACTCTTGTTGTGGTTATGTGTTGGCAATGTTATGGGTTATTATCTTGTGATTTGTTATCCTTTTGTGGAGTCTTGTTTACCATTGGTTCGGTTTGACATTCATGGTCGGGTTCACTTCCTCGTCACCTCTGAGCACGGGGGGTGAGTTACTTGTAATTCACATGGTTGGGTGGAACGTGCTCCGCACCCGTTGGGTTCCCCATCAGCTTCTTGTCTTCTCAGCATTTCCGCAGTGGAGTTGTACCAGTATTCTCCTGTATTTCATATTTCATTATTCTTGTATCAATCCCCATGTCGGAAATTCAATGTAATTCAATTATCAGAGATTGTAATGTATTATTATAACAATGATGTAATAGTTAGGATCATTTGTAACTCTTTTAAGAGATGTATCATGGATGTATTTATGCGATGTTTATTATCCTCGCATCATGGTTTTGGATGTATCCTTATCCTTGGTTATCATTATAAATGATATTGTTGTAATCTTTATTTTTATTCTGTTTAGTTGTTGCGATGTAACCTCGCGTGCCCCAGAGAACTAAGTGTGTTAAAGTTATGTAATGTGCTATGTGATTATGGTTAAGTGTTATTACATGTTTAATTTAATTGTTTAAAAAAAATTATTTGCTATGTATTGTTGTTCTGGGGTTTGCACGGACGTTACAATTTAAATTAGGAAAGATTGATTATTCACTAATTGACAAAATTTAGAAGCTAATATCAATAGGGAAGAAGCTCTAAAGACTTTGATGCTCCTTTGCAGACTCTAAATTTTAAAAAAACACCAATTTTAAATAGGGGTACCTCACCCTTGTCCAATAATTTCTTCTCCAAAATTTAGTGTTAGGTTCCTTATCTCATGTAGTCTTCTCTCCTACTATTTGTTTGTGCATTTCAATTATGTATTTCTCTAAATTAGTGACATTGTGTTTCATTTGTATTGTTTCAAATTTTCATCATTAATCTCACACATCACATCATTCAATCCATCATCCCAATAAAAAGGGACCAAAACCCTAACTAGTTATTTTAGCTTTTCCTTTTAGGACAATAGCCAAGTAGTTTTCTTGGTTACTCTTGTGTCTCCCAATAGTTAATTGTTGAATGCATGATTTAGGTTAACCACTAGCCAAGATCTCATTTCCCATCCTATTCTTTGGTTGAATCCGATGTCTCTTACATTTAAAGATTTTGATTTATATAGCTATTATTTTGAAAATAGAGAAAATGATAAGTTATTTGAGAGATTTTTTGTTCAAAGTGCATTCATGTTATGTTAAAACCTTGAAAAATTAAAGGTTTGCAAGTCATTATTCTTTTCATAAAACTAGAGAAATGATTTTTGACCATTTTAAAAGTAAATTGAATTAGTTACCATATTTTTCATGCTAGAAATAGTCATTTATTAATTGAATTGAACCTATTAAGCTTATTTAAAAGCTTGAAAACATTAAATTCATTCATGCATGTACTTTATAGAAACAACTTAGGTCATCTTACATTTCCAAAGTTATGTCTAATCTTAGACTTGAACCTTCGTAGTCTAAGAACCACATACACTATCTTACTTATTCAAACTTTTAAAAATTTTGAATTCTATTTTCTTAAACTAGGGCACCCTCACCTTTTTCCTACCATTTTTTATCTTTTAAAATTCAATGACAACTTTTTATTTCTAACTCCTTTTTAGATGTCTTTTGTTTCTGATTATCTAGTTTTATTTTGTATCATCTTCCCTTCTCTTCATCCTAGGAACACTTATGCATCTTGGATCTTATAATAAATTTATGAGCTTCACAACCTATTATTCTATATCAAACCATACTATGAGACAAATTTGTAGAATCATGGATTCTCATTCTTCACCTACATTCAGTGTTGAGCATGAGTTGGTTAACTCTTTCACTCAAGGAACCATAACTACATGCTCACTATAGCACCCCTCCATTTTGCTCGTTTGATTGATCAGTGTTTTTATGTATGCTTCACTTCTGTTAGCACTCTGACTTTGATACTTGGCTACTTTTGGACCACTATTTGTTAAGCGATGTAAACATTATATTTTGATGTGATGGGATTTTAATTATATGTTATCATTATGGAATGTTTTGAATTAGCGTAACAATTGTTTAATTTAAAATGCTTTATGCTTTAATTACATTGTTGATTGTTAGACTCGTCAGTTTTAAAATCTGTATTGGTGAAGGGGACGGGATTGTATCACTCGCTTGCGAGCACCCTACGATTTCTGAGATTTCCGCTTCACAGTGTGTCTTATTATATATATATATATGTATATTGCATGTTCGACATACTCTTGGCTTGCAAGTTGACAGGTACATGACATCGACTCCACTTGGTTTCACAGGTTTGAGCGTGTCCATTGACCAATGGTAATTGATTGGGAGATAGTAGCTAGGTTTCCCGTGCCAAGTCGTCATCCTAGTCATAGTTGTCGTCGGGTTTAGCGGGTTTGATTTGGTTCTTTCCTCTCTGATTAACCATTTCTTTCCTTATTTTAATGATTATTAAATGGTAGATATGGTTTAAATGATGATTTAACATATTTGGTTTCAATGTTGAAATGCAATTTATTCCATTGGTTATTTTGATTTAATTAATAAAATCATTTTTAGTTATTGATTAACTAGGTTAATGGTGATAAATTTAAATGAAATAGTTATTTTGTCATTATTGTATATTTAGATTTAAAGTTATAATGAAAATGGAAATTATATTAGATATTTAAGTCAAATAAGAATAAAAATAGAAATGTATTTAAATTTCACATTTTGGAAATTTTGGATTAAACATATTCTTGCAACTTTGAGATTTTGGTTTTAAATGAAATTTTGAAATGCATGAGATTTCAATTTGAAAGTAAAAGTGTTTTAAAATTTTAAAATGGAAATATCCTCCAAATGATTTAAAAATTTAGTGAGTGGGCTATTTTAGGGTTTTGGCCAAATTTGGGGAAAACCCTATGTAAAGAAATGAAACTTCATTTTTGTTTGCAATTTTTGGTTTTTGGTGGAGAGCTTTGTTGGGGCTGATTTTGGAGTTGAAGGAGAGATTGGATCCACCATTGTTGAAAGCTTCAAACTTGGGGAGAAAACACAAGGTTCATTCTTTTCTTTCTTCTAATTTCTTGCTTCATTTTGAAAGAGTTTTAAATTTTGAAATGTTGTTTTAGATTCAATAGAAAACCATGGGAAATGCATTCAAACTTGCAAATTTGTTGATAGATTTTGAAATGAAAACCAAAACAAAAACTTACACAATGAAAATAGGAAGAAAAACTCAAAAGAAATCTCCATTTCAAACTAAAATCTTAAACCCTTTGTGTTTGGACAAATTTATTTCTGTTCTTGCAAATTTGTTGATCATTTGCACAATATCACTGTAAATGGAGAATCTGGGTATATATATTTGTAAATATACCTATGCATATAAACACATAGATATATTTACAAATATACATACTGTATATTTGATTTTTATTGCAAAAATTTTTGGGCTTTTGAAAAAACACAGAGGTTTTCGCCTTTTTT
>VDFB02264688.1:0-47555 GCA_007258455.2 Sequoia sempervirens
TGGGTCAAACCTGCAAGGCATGCTCCACTTGTGGTTGTGGTCATTGTGGAGCTTATTGCACATATTCTCTAGTGAACCTTATTTTGGACCTTGTGTTATAGTCCGACTACACCTATGGGGCACTAGTCATCGAAGCATCATTTGCAAATATTGCATCTTCTTCTTCCATCCAATAGAAGAGTGCTTGGTCTGGTGTGATATCTAGCTTTTTCTCTAATGACATCCCTTTCATTTGTGCCCTGAAGTGGGCATTCTTCATTCTTAGAGACTGATATTCTTCCATGCTTGAACACATGCCTTGGCCTCTTTGCTCCACTATCTTCTACTAAAGATTTCCTCTTGGAAAATTTTAGAAAATATGACTATCATTACATGGGAAACACCACGTGTTCTCATCTTCTGTGAAGTTGTTTTGTCCTGTGACCAAATCTTTGCTCAGACTATTCTTGACAATCTGAAGCGGCATGGTGGCCAGGACTATTTGATTTGTAGATGTCAATTGCTAACTTCCTCCTTTTAGAATTCCTTGATATGCATTTTATTGATACAATGGCCTTCCTCCTTAATAGGTCTATGTGAGAGGCTTCAAAGTTGTTGCTTGATGTCGTCGGATGAGGACTAGCTCATTCACAAAGGACCACATGAAGTTCATATCATTAACGTCTGTTGCTAGTGAGGAAGAGATTGACATTCTTGGTTGTGCACCTAGGTATACATACATGTATGATGGTACAGCTAACATACTTGTTTATGGAGTGAAGGCACTAGGGGTTGCTTCTTCCTAGGGACCACCAAATATTTCCATGAATATGGGCATTGACAAATGTGGTGGAATCTTCTCGGTGTCGATTAGACTATTTTTTGTGTGCACAATCGGATCATATGTGTTGGGAAAGGTATCTATTCCTATAGACTATACCATGACTACAATGTCTAAATTGAAAGCCTTTAGATAAAACATGAATGCCATAGCGGTCAAAGGCTTGGCAGTTAGAGGAATCCTCTACCAGGTTTGTGGAACCTATTGTTGAAGTCACTCATGGCCTCTTACAGAGCCCTCTTGATGGTGATTAATTGTTGCAACAAAGAGGAGCATTCTCCCTTTTCTAAGAAGCGCTTGAATAGCTTCTCTCTGAGTTGATCCCAAGAGTGGATAGAACTAGAAGCCAAAGACTTGTACAAGTCCTGGGCCTTTCCTTTGAAAGACATAGCCAATAACCTGAGAGAAACATTCTCCTTTGTGATGTTATGTACTCTACATACCTCCACTATATCTTGGAAATGTTTGGAAGGGGTCTTAAGATACTCCCCAGAGAACTTTGGGATATCCTTGAGAGCATTTGTGAGTATGGCAGGCCATACATCTGGGGGTGTAGGTGGTTGTAGTGGGCTACCACTATGCCAGGTTATAAAATTTCTAGGGGTGGGAGCATCTATATAAGCCATTGTAAAAGGATTCCTATAGATAGGGTATACGAGTATTCTGATTTGGAAGGTTTGACCTCCTGGTGGAGTAGATAAGGCTCTAAATTATGAGCTAACACTTCTTACCTAGTTGCTTCTTACAGGTGATATGGAACCTATAAGTCTTCTCCTCCTAGGTGTCGAGGCTGGTCATTGAGAGTACTAGAAATGGCCTATATATGGAAGATGCTCTTGTTTGAACTCTTGGCATGAAATACGAGCCTCTTTTCTTGATCTGATTTAAGAAAGATTTTTTACTTCTAACTAGGTATTCAAAAAACTTTCGGTCCCACCAAGTATTCCAATAAAAGAATTGTTGATCATTAAAGCTTGTGCCTCTCTGAACAACCTTATGGGAAATTCAACAAGTGGGGGACCAATTTGCACCTCACTGAATAACCTCTAGGATTTTTAAGGAAAGCCAACTCTTCTTTGTGTTTGGGGAAAAGGGGTAGAAAGAAATGCAAATAAAACATAAAGATGGAAATGTGTCAAAGCTTTTACAACATTTCAAACCTTAACTACTACTTGTAAGATAAATTTATTTTCTTGTTGGATGTACATGTTGACTTGGAATTTTTGAATTCAAATTGAGAGAATATTCCAAAAGATGCCATGTGAGGAAAATAGAGATTTAATAAATGAATTAAATCTATTTTCATGTGCAACTTGCATTATCTAGAGGATGGGATATGAGATAAGATTAAATTAATTAAGGGTTAATTAATCTAATGAGAGGGGTTAGATGATGTGACTTATTTAACTCAAATTTATGGATTTATTTAAATCAAATAAGGGGGGAATATGATAAGGGGTTAATTAAATAAATATTTTGATTTATTTAATTAAAGGAGATGGTGTTAAATTAAATCAAATAAGGTTTTAATTTATTTAATTTAATAGATAGACTTTAGGGATTTAATCAAATACATTGATTATTTAATTAAATAGGGATAATTAGATTAGATAGATTGATTTAATTAACAAGAGAACTTGACTTAATTAGATAAAATGATTTATTCAATTAAGAGAGGAACATTGATGAATTTAATTAGATAAGGAGACCTGATTAAATGATTAGACCGAGGAATGATTCAGGAAGAAACGGTGTTAGTAGTCGAGATCATATGCACAATGTCAATCAGTATATTTTGAGTGTCTACATTTTTCCCCTCTTTGAATCAATGCACTCATTGCGTTGGTTCAAAGAAATAAACGATCTTGATCAAAGCCAAAGATTTTTGATACTTTAAAGCTTGCCCCATTGCTACATGGCAAGAGAAAACAAATAAATAGATAAATTTTAGGGATTTAATCAAATAAGGTTTTAATTTATTTAATTTAATAGATAGACTTTAGGGATTTAATCAAATACGTTGATTATTTAGTTAAATAGGGATAATTAGATCAGATAGATTGATTTAATTAACAAGAGAAATTGACTTAATTAGATAAAATGATTTATTCAATTAAGAGAGGAACGTTGATAAATTTAATCAAATAAGGAGACCTGATTAAATGATTAGACCGAGGAATGATTCAGGAAGAAACGGTGTTAGTAGTCGAGATCATATGCACAATGTCAATCGGTATATTTTACGTGTCTACACTACTTATAACTGATAAAATGGACATAGAATGCCACAGACCCTTCATTGTTTGGAAGAGAATGAGCAACAAAGGCTAGATAAAGCACAATACAGTCTTTCAAATCTCCCCGTGGGAAGAATCCACTAAGGTTTGATCAGATATAAGAAGACTCTAAAGATTAACCGGAATACTCATAAATTCACATAATCATTCCTCCTTTACAGCATAATATGAAAAATTGCATACCTTTTATAGAAAATGAAAGAGTATAATAGGTCCATGATCCATTTTTTGAAAGATAGCATAAAACATAGAAGCTAATAGCATGAAAATTAGTTATATGAACTATCAACGTAAAAATGTTAACACAATTTTTTCCACGTGAACAAAATATGAAGGAGAAATTTAACAAAGGCCATGGAATGCACAATCTCAAAGATTTCTCCCAAATAGATCAAACCTTTATGATATATTAACTAAAAAATAAAGGTTCGATGCCAATCCAATGATAGTCTGAATTAAATATAACATGAAAAAGAGAATAAATAGTATTTTGTAAAGACCTTCTTATTACTAAGAAAATAGAGCTCCCTAAAACAATGTCTATATTCCTTGAAAGATTTTTCAAGAAAAACTTTTAAACTGTGGAACTCCAAACTTTTTACTCACTGTTGCCAACCCTTATTTATTGCTAGAAGAAGAGGCCTTTGTTGCCAATAATCTAGAATAAGAAACTACCAAATTCCTAAATCTAACAACTCATAATCTGATCTTAGATTTTGATTAGATCACAACAATCTTCACTTATTAAGTCTCAACTGCTTCATTAATGGTTTCAGATATTTTATCAAAGATTGTTATCAAAAGATATTAGAATTTTAAACATAGCTTGGAAAAATTTGATCAATCAGCTATGGAGGCTGATGATGCTGATTCAAAGGTTCCACCCTGAAAGCAAGACATTTGTCACACTTCCCAATGAACTCTGCCCAAAAAGATCTTTTTGCAGAAGACACAAACTTCCTAAGGAAAATAGATGGCATGTCAAGCGAGGGGGCGATTTCAAACTTTGTGAGAGTGGCTTTGAGGAAAATACCCACCAAGCTAATATGTGTCTCAGTTCAAGCCCAAAAGGAAAATGATATATATATAAAGTCACGCAGCCGCCACATGGCGCATTGCACATCTTTATGCGAAAGCAATCTTCGTTCCTTGAGCGCAGATCCATCTCGAAGTGGAAAAGAAGTAAGGGTCGAAAATAAAAAAATATTCAAAGGAAAAAATGGCTTTATAGTTTGGTAATGTTTTATATTGTTTTATGGCTTATGTCTTTGAATGATCTTGATTGTGAAATGTTATTAAGTATTTAAGTCGAGTGGAAGTCCTTCCTTGTGTGTTCATGTTTATATATAAATGGATGAAGTATATACATAGAATGTATATATGTATATGTGTATGTGTCTACAATAACTCATACATGTGACTAAATATATGCATGAGTATACATAGGTAGACATCTATTCATGCTCATGAACAAATTACCCATATGCATGGGAATATCTATTGGACAAATGTGACACATACACACAAATATATGCATACACTTCATGTATATACATTGATCAATGAATATGAGAATATAAGTGTTTATGTAAGGATATTAAAATAATGTTATATATATGTGTGTGTATGTGTGTGTGTGTCTATGTCTATGTCTATGTGTAATATATATGTATAGAATTACGTTAATGTAAACATATATACATATATATTAATATATGTATATATGTATTTCTATATAAAGTTATTTTGATATATTTTTTTATATATATTTAATTGGCAAGTAATGCATTTAGTAATTATGTGGATATAATTATATATATATTAAAAATAATATATAAATATATATAATATATACATTGTTTGATATATATTAAAAGTGTTTTGAATGAGCTTAGCACATTATCATAGGCTGCCATAAGTGTTACTATGGCCAAAGTATTAAATACTGCACATAAAGCATGGGGAGAATAATTCAAGAGACTTATGTACAACACATAAGTAAGGGTAATTATTGTTTAAATGTTGCAAGTGAAAATGAATGAAGTTTCAACATTGTTGACTTAGTCTTAAACTGCACATCAAAAAGGGCACTAAAATATGAAAGCCGGCACCAAAATTTGTAGAAAGTGGAAGCCAATAGAAGTCTAATACCTGCGCCATATCTAGGTAAAGCCATATGATAAATATAAAACTTAGTCAATGCAAAGATGGTAGAAATTTGAGAGGGTAGTCAACTTGCAAATAAAATAGGAAACTTGTAGTAATGCGTCATTGTGTCTTGACTTAGTAAAAGAGTCATGTTGTCACAAGCATGAAGTCAACTCATCCATTCTATGAAATTGGAAATAAGAGGACTATTATGTGTTATAATCTAAGAGTTTAAATCAGTTGATTTGATGCATTTGAATAGGAAGGTGGCATATTTTTTAGCTTGTTTGTAGTATTAAGATGCTCAAATTTTAGTATATATAGAAGTGCTCTCTCTTCCATTTGTTACACTTTTCATTATGATTTCTTTGTTGTTATTTTGTTGTATTTTTTGTGCTAGAGTATTTTGAGAGCTTTGAGAGTTAGAGAGTGTCTCTGTAATTTTTCAATTGTAATTATTGAGAGAGTTGGTAAGAGGCTAGAAGCAAAAGGTAGGTTGAACTTAGAAGAAGTAACAAGCAGGCTTGTGGAATTGAGCTAGGAAGGAAGTAATATTAGTTGGAGCTTTTCAATATAGGAATGCTAATTTCTATTCCTTTATTATTTATGTTTGAAAGGTTATTTGTTATGAATTCCTTCTTTGGAAAGGATTGATTTAAATACATGTTAAGTTGCTTTGGTTAATCTTGCATGTTTCTTGGTTGATTCTTATTTTGATGAAACCTTTTTATTTTGGATTATTCTTATATATTCTACATAGAAATTTATATGATTATGTATTTATTTAAACTATACGTATTTTTTCAATATTATACGTATGTAGTATGAAATGTGAAATGTGGTATGTATTGATATCTTGAAGTTATTTAGATGAAATTTTAGTTGGAAAAGGTGATTAGCTTGGTTATTCCTGGGGTTAGAATAATCCATGGGAAAGGGTGTAACCTAGTTAGTCAAGTTATTATGTCATCACTTTCTTCTTATTGGGATGTATGAAGGAGTATGAGTGGTCAAAACCAAACAGAGCTAGAAGGGTGGGTGAGTGTGTGACCTTGACTCGAAGTTCTAGGTGATGAATACTTTGGCCAAAGTAGTGTAAGTAGCCACTGTTTACATTGTCAGTTCGCTATGATATGGGTTTGCATACTAGGCACATATTTTCATACATGTAGGTCATAGCCACTCTATGGAAGCTCTAGATATGTAGGACACATCACCATACTATGGGAAGGCTAGGTTTGTGAGGTTACCAAACTAGTCTCTTCATTGAAGGGTAGGGCCATCTTACTAGTTAGGTATATGCGTGGGGGACCGTAGTAAGTCCATGATTGGTGGAAAAGAACTTGAGTGGTGCTTCCCCTCATGCAATTGGAAAAAATATTTGAGGAAGGACATGTGGACCATTTGTATCTCTATTTTAGTAAGCTCATAGAAGCTATGTATGTAACCATGTATCCATCTCTATGTAAATTATAAATGTGAAATGTAATGTGAAATCATTAATTGAATTATTGAAATGATTCTTTGTTATGCAATAGGAAATTTTGATATGGTTATTATAGACATGCAAAATTAACATTATGCATTCGATCGGATTCAGTCAAATTAGATGTCGCATTAGGACCATTCATCAATTAATCAGGTGCACTTTCATCCATTCATTACGTAATTTCATCTCCTAGGATCATTTATTTAAAATCAAATAAACATTATCATCAACCTTTTAAAATCAAAAATCCATTTAAATCAAATCCTAAATCATATTTCATCCTTTTCTGAATTAAATAAATCAAATATCAAAGTCTTAAAAGTCAAAATCATCTAATCAGCATTAAATCAGCATAATCATCATCTATTTAATCTAACCCTGATTAAATGTCAATCCCATCCCACTTGCATTCTCTAGATATCTCCACTTGCACAATAAATCAATTTCATTGATTTATTTAAAAAACCTCATTTTCCCTCAACATGACAAGTCAAACATGGCATTTATTGTTGTTTTTCTTGTCCCCCTCTCAAAATTTATTGCAAATTTGAATTCAAATTCTCCCTCTCATGGGCACTCTTCCCAAATCTTGCACAACCATTGACCTATCATCATTTGACAAGTGTCATCTTCTCATTAGAGGATCTTTAGTCCCACATTCACCATCTTGGCCAATCTATCATCAAGAAAATCTATAAAATAGGGCCTTCATTCTCATTCATGGATCCACAATTTTATGCAAGGTTACTCTCTTGGTTTGAGAAATAATCTTGTTTTTCATCTCCATTGCAATACATCATCATTTAGCTATTGATCAAGGGTTGGGAAAGGGTCACTAGCACATGTGACACCAATCCAACATGGAATAGGTGATTATCTTGCTTTTGAAATGTCTTCTTGATGTTGTTTTTGTTGCTTGTGGCATTTCTTTAGCATAGATATTTTATTTCATGGAGGTATTTGCAGATTTATGTGTTTAGACTAACCTTTCTAATGAGTATTTGAAGTTGGTCTTACATGCAGATTTAGGGTACTTCAGTTATATTTCAAATGTGCATCTATGTAACCATGTATCCATCTCTATGTAAATTATAAATGTGAAATGTAATGTGAAATCATTAATTGAATTATTGAAATGATTCTTTGTTATGCATTAGGAAAGTTTGAAATGGTTATTCAAAAGAAAAGAAAAAAATCATTTCTCATAATGTTAGTAACATAAACTATTCACTTGTGGGTAAAACGTAGTAAAAAATATTGGGTAGAACAATGGGCATGTTACACATGGTATTACCAGGTTCAGCTTTGGAACCTATGCGCTCATTGTGTTTCCATCCTACATTATATGAGTCTAATATTTAGAATTATTGTTCTAGGATTGTGCATCTCAAGATGACTACAAGGAAGTTAGTAATCGGTAATGTGTGCCACCTAAGGGTCAAGAAGGAAAAGGAATCCATTATTCGAACCATAGAGGGGACCAATTATGACAACACCATTTGACTGAGTGACACTAAGAATTTTAGTCATTCCCCATCACAAATCAATCAAGAGAGAAAAAGGATGCATGAGGCTGTTAACTTTGTACCTCCTATCTCTTTGGCCAATTCGAAATCTTTGTCACTTTCCAAAGATATGCCCTCAAAATGTAGTATTAGTCCTACCATAATCTTTAGGGACCCTCATTCTCTTCCAATGTTGAAAGTTATTGTATTAGCCTCAAGTGGCAAATTAGAGGAATATGTTCCCCAAAACTATGTATCTAAGGATAGGTCAGAGGGTTATTCCCCTTTTGATGATGTATGTGAACAAAAATTTGAGGGGTATGCCCCACTTAGTTATGTATTAGAGAATGAATTTAATGGATACTCTCCCTTAGATTATTTGAATAGTCATTCCATGCAAACACAAGGATATTGAAATCCTTTTTAATCTTAATGAAAAAAATGTTTTGGAAAAAACTTGTGTATGAGATCTTTTATGAAATTTCTTGTGTGAATGTTTTTTTTTCTTTTAGAATGTTTTAGAATGATAAGTAAACTTTCTTAGGATCTAATTAAAATGAAACCTCTAGGTGTAAATTTTCTTCTGAAAAATGGCTAGAACAAGAATTGATCTTGGGGGAAGTCAAGAAGTAGGCCAAGGTGCAAAAAATGTTGAAGCTAAATTGGATTGTATTTTGGCTATGATGGATGAAACAAGATAAAGAATTGGGAACCTCAAGCAAGAGGTAAGAGGAAAAGAAAGGGAGGAACAAGAAGTTCCTCACAATGAAGAAGAAGGGGGAAATTATCATGATCATACTCAATCAAGTGAACATGAGGATGATGAATCACAGTCTAAGTCAGAGGGAACCAAAAATAAGTAACTAGAAAGTGAGCTATCTTGAGATATGAGAAATATCACACCTCCAAAATTTGAAGGTAGTACTAGTGGGGATGTGGCTAAGGCATGGCTCACAAAGATGGAAAAGTATTTTGAAATTAGGAATTACTCTTAGGTAACTAAATTCATTTAGGGATCTTTTCAGTTGGTTGGAGAAGCATCCAACTAGTGGATGAATAAAAATATCGAGCTTGGGCTCAGTTCCTTAAGGCTTACTTGGAGTGAATTTATGGAGGTTTTTAGGAAATGGTGGTTACCTCAATTATTCTACAACAAAATCTCATCGACTTCTAGAACCTAAAGCAAGGAGAATCCACTTTGAACAAATATTGAGAGAAATTCACTCATCTCTTGAGGTATGTACCCATGTACTAAAAGGATGAGTGGTTTCACATAAGGAATTTCATCATGGGTCTCAATAATCAAATAGGTGGAGAGGTAGATGTACATAGTCCAGCTACCATGGACCTAGTATATGAGAAAGCCATTAAGCAAGAGCAAAGACTTAAATCTATCTCAAACTACTATGAAAAGAATCAAAAGAAGTTCAATTGGTCACAATCCAATCAATCTTCTGAGAAGCCTAGTGAAGGCCAAGGTTTTCAAAGGAAAGGGTACAAGGGACCCCATAGTAATTATAATGAACCAAGAAGGGATTGTAGGGAGAACAATAACTAAAACAATAATGCTAGTGGGAATGAAGGCAATTATGGAAGGCTTGCGTAAAGGAAGGGACCATTGAAAGGATGTTTTACATGTGGTGGAGATCACTTTGAAAACTAGTGTCCTAACAAACCATCAAGGTCACAACCACATGTGAACCCTCTTCCTCCACAACGAGTTGCATTCTAGCAAAGGATTCATGCAGCATTAGACAACTGAAAAGTAGAGTACCAGATTACTCTGATTAATGTTGCAAGTACTTTGTCTAGTACACACATCTCAATTTTAATAAATATTGGTGCTATGAGAAATTTTGTTTCTCCTAGTATAGCTAGTAAAATTTATAGAAAATATAGTTACATGAAAAATTCTTGGATTGTTGAATATGCAAACCAAACAATAACTAAGGTGGATCAATGTCTATTCAAAGAAAGGGAAGTTAACTTGTACATATCCCCCTTAGGTTCATATTATGTAATCTTAAGGATGAATTGGATATGGAAACATAGGTCCAAAGTAGATTGTCATGAAAAAATAGTAGAGTGCTTAGATGATCTTGGAGATTGGGTGTCATTGCAAGGAACGCCTAGAGAAGTTAAGTTGTGGCAGATTTTCATTGTACAAATGCATAGAACAAAGAAGAAAGGTTATCAACTCTTCACGATGAAAATGGAGAAACTTGAGGAATGCAAAGAGTTCATTACTCAATATGATGTAGTATATTATGGACCTTGAGACCTCCAAGAATCTGAAGATGGTGAGGTGGTGGAATCGAGAAAGTCAGATATAGAGAAATACCCTATCCTAAGGAATTTTATGGATGTATTTCCAAATGAATTACCTGGATCACCTCCTAAGAGAGTGTTTGATTTCTCCATCGACATAGTTCTAGGGTTGGAGCCTATACCAAATGTGCCATATAGGATGACCATGATAGAATTAATCAAGCTAAAAGGTCAATTGGAAGAATTGTTGTCCAAGGGATTGATAAGATCCAGTGTTTCACCCTAGAGAGCGCCAATGATCTTCATGAAGAAGAAATATGGTACACTATGCTTATGTACATTGATTATCAATTACTTAATAAAGCAATGATAAATAATAAATATATGTTTCCATGTATCAATGATCTCTTTGATCAGATGTGTGGAGAAAAAATATTTTTAAAGATTGATATATGATCAAGATATCATCAAATAAGGATCAAGGACAAAGACATTTTCAAAACAACCTTCAAAACTAGGTACGATCATTATGAGTACACAATCCTAACTTTTGGACTCATGAATGCACCTGTAGAATTCATGAACCTAATGAATAATGCATTTAGGGACTGCTTGGATAGGTTTGTGTTGGTCTTCTTGGATGATATTTTAATCAACTCCAAGAATGAAGAGGAACATCTTTAGCATTTAGAGATTGTTCTCCAATGCTCAAGGGAGCATAAGATATACATGAAACTCTCAAAGTATACCTTCTTTCAAAAGGAAGTGCAATATTTAGGCCGTGTGATATTAGCTGATGGGATTGCAATTGATCCAGCAAAAATAAAAGTAGTACTTGAGTGGCCAATACCTAAGAATGTGCTAGAAGTTAAAAATTTTATGGGTCTAGTTGGGTATTATCGAAAGTTTGTTGCAAAATTTTCTAGAATAGCTTTTCCCATTACTTCATTGCAAATAAAAAGGAAGAAATTAGAATGGTTTGAGAAATGTCAAGTGGCATTTGACTAGCTCAAACAGAAGTTGACCACATCTCTAATATTGAAGGTACCAGATCCAGATGGTAACTTTATTGTTATCACAAATGCTTCAAGAGAAAGTTTGGATGGATTATTGATGTAGGAAGGGAAATTCATAGCCTATGAGTCAAGGAAGTTGAAGCGTTATAAGAAATATTATGCTTTGCATGATTTAGAATTAGCAATAATTGTCCATGCATTACAGATACAGAGACACTATCTATTGGGCAAACCATTTGAACTAAAGACTAATCATCATCATCTGAAGTGTTTTTTAACTCAACCCAATCTGAATGCATGGAAAAGGATATGGTTGGAAATGTCATTTTATTATGATTTCAACATTAGTTATATCAAGGGAAAGGAAAATTGAGTTGTCCATTCCCTAAGTCATAGGAGGCATATCTCCTCAAAAATATCAATTCAAGCTGAATTCAAATATCAAGTCTTGTAGAAATCCAAGGGTGAGAAATATTACTATCAAGCTACGCAAGCACTCTTGATAATCTGCAAGATCAAAGGTACAAAGGATTTCAATTTGAACCTAATGGTTTATTAAGGTTTAAGGGAAGGATTTATATACCTAATTCTGGGGAATTAAGGAAGTTGGTATGGAAATAAGTTCATAATGCACCATATTTTGGACATCCTAATGTAACTAAGATGTTGGATAATGTAAAGCCATTATATTTCTAGAAGGGAATGAAAGGGGATGCTACAAGATTTATAACAAGTTGCTTAGAATGTCAAAGAGTGAAGGCAGAGCATCATCACCCTGTAGGTCTTTTGTATCCTCATGAAGTTCCAAAAGGTAAATGGCAAATCATTAGCATGGATTTTGTGCAAGGTCTTCCAATGTCAGGGAATAAGCATGATTCAATTCTGGTAGTGGTGGAAAAGCTTACAATGGTGGTTCACTTTATACTAGGGAATCTAACTAGTGGAGATCCTATTATAGCTTGGAAGTTTATTCAAGAGGTATTTAGATTGTGTGGAATTCTTGAAAATATTATTTTTGATAGGGATGCTAGTGTGACATCTAGAATTTGGAAAACCTTGTTTTCTTCTCTTGGGACTCAATTGAACATAAGTTTAGCATATCATTTGAAAATAGATGGATAAGCTAAAAGGGTGAACCAAGTGTTAAAGGATCTACTAAGGATGTGTTGCATGGATCAATAATACAAATGGGAGGATTACCTACCTTTGGTTGAGTTTGCATATAATAAATCTTATCATTTTGCAATCAAGATGGTTGCGTTTGAAGCATTATATGGTAGAAAGTGTCAAACTCCTATAAGTTGGGATGAGCTAGAGGATAGGACAAGCCTTGGGAAAAATAATTTATCAAAAATGGAGCAAGTTGGGATTATCAAGTAGAAGCTAATGATAGGAAAAAGAGTTATGCAGATTCCAAATGGGTAGCCAGGAATTTCTCAATAGGAGAGAAGGTTTTGTTAAGAGTTAAACCTCACAAGAGTTCTATAAAGTTTGGAAAGCCATCTAAACCAGCTCCATGCTACATAGGTTCCTTTGAGGTTCTTGAAGAAGTCAACCTTGTTGCATATAGAATTTCTTTTTCGCTAGCTCTTGTTAGGATGCATAATGTCTTTCTTTTCTCATACCTTAAGAAGTACATACCAAGGGATAACCATGTTATTGATTAGAATGCTTTGCAGGTAAAGGACCCATAAGTGGTAACAATCGAGCCTCTCAAAGTTCTTGGAACACGTAAGCTTCACTTATGTAATAGAGAGGTTCTACAATGCAAGGTCCAATGGAATTAGTATGTAGAATATTTTTCCACTTGGGAGGACTATGCTGAGATGAAGCAAAAGTTTCCTCATATCTTGCTAGATTTTGAAAACTCCTAAAAATAATGATGTTTTATGATGTTATGTTTTATATTTTATGTTATGTTCATGTATGACACTTAATAATCATCAAGGATGATGATTCACAAGGGGGGAATATGTTACACCTCGTGTGTTATTACCTATTTACTATTACCTTGATTGGTTAAAATGCTTTAATACATAATTGTCTTGTGTATATGAATCTTGATGTATAATGTCGTGAATGAATGTGTAATTCAATAAGGTGTTTAAAATGTTTTGAATAAAAAATATATGATGCATATGAATGTATTGTTATTGGCTAACTACTATTGTAAAGTACTAAGCTAGATACAGAAACATATTCGAACCTCCAGAAGAGCAAGGGAGTATCACTTAGGAGAAGAACTGGGTTTGGTAAACCTTAATGAGCCTAACTGAGCATACAAACACTCACATCTTAGTTGGTCTAAGTTGAGTCAAGTTAGTTTGGGGAATTGGTAAGTGATCTTCAGTTTTGTTTTGGGAATGTTTTGTATTATTTTATAGTTTCAGTCTTTGAATGATCTTAATTGGGAAATGTTATTAAGTATTTATGTTGAGTGGAAATACTTCCTTGTGTGTTCATAGTTATATATAAATTGATAAAGTATATACATAGAATTTATATATGTGTGTGTGCACGTGTCTATGATAACTTATACATGTGATTAAATACATGCATGAGTATATGTAGGTAGACATATCTATGCATGCTCATGAACGAGTTACCCATATGCATGGGAATATTGATTGGACGAATGTGACATATATATATATACACTCATGTATATACATCCATCGATGAATATGAGAATAAGTGTTTATGTAATAATATTAAAATTGTGTTATATATATATATATATTTACATTAATGTAAACATATATACATATATATTAATATATGCATATATGTATGTATATATATAATTATTTTGATATATGTTTATTTACATATATATATTTAATTGGAAAGTAACACATTTAGTAGCTATGTGGATATAATTATATAATTATATATTGATATGTATATGTGTATATATATATACATATATAATTATATAATTATATATTGATATGTATATATATATATATATCTTTGTGTGTGTATTAAAGATACAATATATATATTAATAATATATATAACATATACATTGTTTGATATATATTAAAAGCTCTTTGAATGAGCTTAGTGCATTATCATAGTGTTGTCATAAGTGTTACTATGGCCAAAGTATCAAATACTACGCATAAAGTGCAAGAAGAATAAGTCGAGAGACTTGTGTGTAGCACATAAGTAAAAGTCAATATTGTTTAAACATTGCAAGTGAAAATGCATGAAGTTTCAACATCATTGACTTAGTCTTAAACCATGCATGAGAAAGGGTGCTAAAACATGAAATTTGGCACCAAAATCTATAGAAAGTGGAAGCCAATATAAGTCTAATACATGCACCATATCCAAGTAAATCCATATGATAAACATAAAACTCAATCAATGCAAAGATGGAAGAAATTTGAGAGGGTAGTCAACTTGCAAATCAAATAGGAAACCTGTAGTAATGTGCCGTTGCTCCTTGACTCAGTAAAAAAGTCATGTTGTCAAAAGCATGAAGTTGACTTATCCATTCTATGAAATTGGGAATAAGAGGACCGTTATGTGTTGTAATCTGAGAGTTTAAATCAATTGAGTCAATGCATTTGAAAAGGAAGGTGGCAGATTTTTTAGCTTGTTTGTAGCATTAAGATACTCAAATTTTAGTATATATGGAGGTGCTCTCTCTACTATTTGTTACACTTTTCATTTTGATTTCTCCATTGTTATTTTGTTGTATTTTCTGTGTAAGATTATTTTTTGAGCTTTGAGAGTTACAGAGTTGCTTTGTAATTTTGTAGTTGTAATTGTTGAGAGAGTTAGTAAGAGGCTAGAAGTGGAAGATAGGTTGAACATAGAAGAAGTAGCAAGTGGGCTTGTGGAATTGAGCTAGGAAGAAAGTAATATCAGCTAGAGCTTTTAAATACTGTAACTAAGGCAAAATGTTAGGTTAGCATGAAACAATATGCATAATCAAAACCCTAGCTAAACAATGAAGTGTAATGGAGTAAAATAACATAAAATAAAGAATAATCCCACCAAAAGTCTTCAAATCTTCCATGATTGACCTTCATTTCCCTTCTCAATTTGCTGCAATATTATGTTTGCCCTCAAATTTTGATGAGCAACCTATGACTATGACAAATCCCTAAGCAAATATTGAAGGGTTCTATTCAAAAGCTACAAATGCAAATATGCAAGCGTAAAATAAGCCTAAAGTATGCAAAAAATAGTCAAGCCTAAAGTGTATGAAGTGTGAAGTCAAGAGCATGAAGTGTCTCAAATGAGACTAAAATTGCCTTTTTATAGAAAAGTCAATTTTAGATGAATGGCCAAGATTAAAAGTTGAGAGATGCCCTAAGATCAAGGGTTGAAATTAAATGTGACAACCAACAATTAGGGTTAGGGAAAAATTTGAAATGAAGGGCTGAGATTTGATTTTAGAAAATCAAATCAATGGAAAAGAATGCATGTGACAAGAGGATATTGGGCATAGAAAATGAAGTTATTTGAAAATCAAATAATAATTTAAAATTATTTGATTTTAAACGCTGAGTTGACCTTTTGAATTAAAAATTAATTTAATTCAAAAGTGGTGGGGTCATGTGACAGTAAATAATTATTTAAATTATTTACTTGGTGGGAGAAAATAGAAAGTGGGACAATTTTAAATAAATTATTTTATTTAAAATTAGAAAAAGCCAAGGTGGACAATAAGTAAATAAATTATAAAAATTTATTTAATTATAAGAAGACATAAGATATTAATGATGTATTTAAAAAAAAAAATAAAGTTTATTTATTTAAATAATTAGGAAGACATAGTGGACAAATTAAATAAATTTAGGAATTTATTTAATTATAGCAGGACATAGGAAATTAGCGACGTAATTAATTAAATAATTGAGAATTATCTAATTAATAGTCAAATTTGGACTATAGGACATAATTAAATATTTTAATTGTGTTGAGAAGAAATATGGAGAAAATAAAGCTTGTAGGCTTGGGTCAATTTTATGTCTACATTTTTCCCCTCTTCGTCATAATGTAGTTTATTGCATTGTGACAAAGAAAATAAGTCAAAAACATGCCCCAGTGAAGGTACGGAGTATTTATGCCCCTGCAGGAAAATTTTCAAATTTTGGCCCGATGCCTTAAAAATTTGGAAAGTGTCCCAATAAGTCAATTTGATGACCAAAAAAATAATGGCACGATTAATTTTGAATTTTGAGGTGTTTAAGGAAGTCAATGAGGCAGTCAAACATGGTCAAATGCACCTCCAATAATAAACCCTTCAAGAAAACCCTAATTTCACCCTATAAATAGGTTTGATTTGGGTGAAAAGGTAATTCATTTTCACTTTTTCCTTTTAAAAATTTAGAGCCCAAAGAGAGAGGAGACTACACAAAGATGGTGATTCCAGTGACCGAGCATCAAAGATTTTGACTACGGACCTACCGATGACCAGAGGGCACAAAGCCATCTTTAAGTACCCCATACCCACTTTTTCATTTTCTCGTTTTATGTGCATTTTTAGGTGTTAAAGTTAAGATAGCAAATGCATTGCAACACATCTATATTTGTGAAAGACGCAACTGCATTCGCGTCACACACATTTAATGCATCACAATGCAAATGCAAGGGATGGGCTAAGTCTAGGTTTAAAACAACACATTCGCGAGCCGATGCAACACAAGTGCCAAATTGGGATGCAATCGTCAAGTTGCACAACACAATCACCAAATTGCAAAGCGAACACGGGATGGAGTGACACAAGTGGTGTAAAGTGGCACAAATGATTAGGGAAACAATGAAAGCACTACGAAGTGATGCATATGCAAAGCCAAACAACACAATCGCCATGGAGAGACACATTTGCAAGGTGAAATGATGCATTTGACTTGGCACAACACAAGTGAAGGGAAAAATGACACAATGACTTTGACCAATGTTGACTTAGTTTAGGCTTAATTTCTTTTTGCATGTTTGATTAGACAAATGATAATGATGATTTTCACTGATGTGCTAACTCCTGTTTCTATGTATACAAAAATAATTACCATCTATCTACACCTGTGAGTATAGATCGATGACGTATGCATTCAAAGATTAGTTGTGGGATGGTGAGCATAGGCGACTGATGTGATTGAGATTGTACTATGTTACCTATATGCCCATTGTCTAGGTAAATAGGGGTCTTCTAATAGCACATGCAAAGAGATGGCACTCTAAGACTTGCTCATTCCACTTGCCGACGGGAGAGGCTACCATGACTCTAGAGGATGTTTACAAGATTTTGTGGATTTTGATCAGAGGGGAGTGATTTTTCTATGATCTGTGGCGAGGACTCTAGGATATGACAAAGTATTACATGTATGACGGCATTGCGTAGCTAGGCATTGATGTTTATGAGATCAGGTGGGAGTTCATGGCTGAGCATTATGGTGGATGGGATGCGATGTTATGCACTTTGATTGACTGGGTATTGATACCAAACAGCCACGAACATGGCTTCCTAATTGGATGGGAAGATGTACTTGTTCGCAGAGGTGGGACATGATTGTATTTGCGTGGGGACCTTACCTTCTTGGGATGTTGTATCATCAATTGCATGATGTCGCATACAGGAAATCGAGTAGTATTAGTTGCGGCACTACACTACTCATGATCTAGGCCTGGGAGGACATTCTCGTCTTTCTATCACCAATACAAAGGAAACTAGCCAAGGGATTACCATATGTGTACTTATATGGGGGTGCCTTGCAATAGACACAAGTCATAGATACAGGGTTTTGGCAGCATGCCATCGATACTTTGATAGGGTTCATCTAGAGACCATACAGGGACTATGGGTAGTAGCTAGGAGAGGAGGACCACCTCTCATTTTGTAGGAAATTCAAATGCTTGATTGGTTAGACTGTACAGTTGTAGTTGATCATTGAGATGTACCTACCCCAATGGGTATTGAGACAGTTTGGGGAGTAATAGGATGTTCCCATAGGCATCGCAGAGTATGCTCGTTCATCTTGAGAGACCATGTGGGTACCACCCATATTAGTTCCATTGGTAGAGCAGTAGATTAACAGTTTGGTGGCACAACAGTGGGCATGGAGCAAGGGTCCAATGGATGTAGGGACCACACCAGACTATGATGCATGGTGGTAGACTCATCGACCACTCCCTTTGACAGATCCTGACCAACTGACACTAGTTGATTATCGAGTAGTGATACCATGATTTTGCCAGGGAGGGCGAGGAGGTAGGGGGAGAGGGGGATATGGAGGTAGAGGAGATGGAGGGAGGGGTGGAGGAGATGGGGGTGGAGGGGATGATGGAGGGGATAGAGGAGATGACGAAGGTGGTAGGAGGAGACAACGGGAGGTAGGCCAGGAGAGTGCAGTAGCGAGTCGAGTGAGCACCACTATCACCTATTCGTGAGGTAGGTGAGGGAGAGGAGGAGGAGAGAGAGGAGGGCCATCAGGAGGAGGGCTAACAAGAGGAGGTCAAGGCTGAGGTAGGGCAACCAGAGCGACTGCATTCAATGGAGGTAGAGGTGGAGATGGAGAGGGAGGAGGATGTACATATAGTAGAGGAGGCACTTGGATGTTGATGGAGAGGAGGAGATAGGGGATATGAGGAGTTTGATATTGGCAGAGATGATGATATGGATGAGGTTGAGAGACGCTCAGGGATTAGATAGTGGATGGTGAGGAGGAGATAGGAAGGAGACCACCATTGCCACAAGATGCAACAGTGGACCAGAGGTTGACAGATATGTAGAGCATGTTAGATGAGGCTCTCACTTGGATTAGGACCTTGGAGGTGGAGTTAGAGGTGATGAGAGTGGAGATGGATTGGGTTGTGATCAAGCAGCAAGAGTCACAAAGTTATTGTTTAGAGTTTGCATAGTTATGCACTGGACCAGTGGGGGAGATTACCAGAGAGCTAGCCAGGGTGAGCGAGAGCTTAAGATGATACAGGATGCTATATGAGCAAGTAGTGTCAACAAAGTAGTGATATCCTATCCTTACACGGTCTTAGACTGAGATAGGTGGTGGTAGTAGCAGGAGCCATCACAACCATAGCTAGAGTAGTGTGGGTGGATCTCCTTCATCTGGGCAGTCTTCAAGACACAAATCCCACCACAGTCACAGGAACTCATCAAGGCATAGGTCTAGTCATAGTCATGGGTCAGTATCATCAAGACACATGTCTCATTATAGTTAGCTACTTGTCATTGATCCGTCAACATTGCAGACCCAACCTTTTGGGTCCTCATAGATACCATCAAAGCCAACAAGATAGCATCAGTCACCTCATTCCTCACCTTGAGGGGATGATGAGAGTATAGTTTAAGGAATGTTGTTATCTTGTCATTATGTTGAGACATTTCTTATATTGACCATCAAGCTTGTGAGCTCTAATTTGGGATACCTCAAGACTCTATCCTATGACATGATTTTGAGATTATTATATATGATACAGTTTTGGCATGGACTATATGCTATGTGTTATGTTTGTGATGCATTATGATGTGATGTATGTGATGATTCCTATGATGATGCATTTTATCTTATGTGATGTATGCATTTATGATGGTTATTTATGATGAGATGCAATGATGATACTACTTTATGTATGATGGTTATTTTATAATAATGATAATGTTCTATATGTATGCGTAATAGATGCCATGTTTATGATGATGGATGCATTGTTGTATGATTATGCATGTATGGATTATGTTGTATATGATGCTTTATGTTATGATCTCAAATGTATGCATGCATTAATGATATGGATGGCATATGAAAATGTTTAATGCATGTATATGTTATGTTAATGGAAATGAATTGATGCAAATAATGTATGTTTGCTAATGATGTAAATGCAAATATGTAAATGAATGAATGTAAATGTTTAATGAACTAGTGCAATGTCTATATATGATCATGTATGCAATTATATTTTTTATGTTGCAGGATATCATCAGGAGGTAGAAGAAGAGAAATGACCAGACAGAAAGAAATGGATGTTAGTGTCGAGAAATAATCCTTCAATGTATTTCCAAAGAACTAATAGGTGTTTCCCTAATCATCATTGGGTGGGTTATTATAATGGCCAACAAACACCATGATATGACATAGATAACTAGTGTGCAAGGTCGTACCATCACATAGAACAAGCAGTCATAGACAAGGATGATCATAACTCATATGTGGAGCTCAATTTCCCCAGTCTTTTTGTCACAACCAACTACAAACAAGAAAGACAAGCCATGCAATTTCATTGCTCCTCTAAATCCTAATGCCAGGACATCCTTGAGGAACTAGCAACATGACTATTTGAAAAAGACAAGACAAGACAATCATCAAGATACGTTGATGCTCCTCTAAATCTCGATGTCAGGACATCCTTAAGGAACTAGTATCATGATGAAAAGACAAAATATTAGAGATAATTTTTGCCAAGTGTTTGGATGTCAAAATGCCAGGTTTGATGAAGCCTAATTTTATGTGTGATGGATGTTAGGTAATGCAAAATTTAGGAAGTACATACCCTGAATGATGTCAATGTTGAGAGGATCGATCCTCAAATATCATGAGAATCCCTCAAAATATCAAATGACGATATTAATGCTTCAAAAAGAAATATCCTAAAGCATAAATAAATGATGAGAGTTGTTCTTTAGAAGGACACATCTGAAGAATAACCGAGAGTTGAAAACTTGACTTGCTATGATAGTTTGACCAAAGTTGACTAGATGACATAATTGACTACATGCCAATATTGACATGCCGAGTTAGTTGAAATGTTGATTAAATGATTGTCAAGAGTTGTATATTTTAAGATGCAAAGAATTTTGTTTGATTTGAAGATATATGATGTGTGTGATACTAAATATGACAAACCCTAATGGACTAACCTAGTGCATCCTCAGGGGCTCATCGATTGATGGCCTTGCCTATGTCATACACTTACAGACCTTGTAGTTCGACACGACCAATGACTTTGTCTTAGTAATCAAAGATTGAGTCATGATTTTATTTGGACAACCTAAAAGGACTAACCTAATGTCTCGGGGGCTCAAAGATGAGCCTTGCCTATGTAGCAAATGCACAGAGACAACGTAGTTTGACAATTGATAAGGACTGACACAACTAACATGTCAGGATATGACTATTTTTGGGGATTTTGAGTGTTATTTTGATGTTTTTGTATTTTTGTCATATTTTGTTTTTTTGGATTTCTTCGAGACATTTTTATTTTTAGGGATTTTTTTCAAGACTTTTTATGATTTTTATGACATTTTCTAATTTTTATGGCTTTTTTTTCAGGACTTTTACGATTGTCAAGGACCATGAACAAGACCCACTACATTCAAGTGATGAAGGTGTTTCCCCTAGTCAATTTTAGGACCAACCAAGTTGAAGGGGATGGAAAATGACATGCTCGAGATGACATGCAAGGGATATGTGACACATGATGTCAACCATTGTCAACCATGGAAAGAAATGGTAGGATGTTATGTCAAATGTCGTGAGGGCATCAAAAGATTGGGTATTTATTATGAACAAAGGTAGATGGAGTGATAGTAGATGGCAAAGCCAAGACTAACTACACATGGTCCCTATTTGCCAGGTTTTCACCATGGTACTTATCAAAAGCACCACCAAAGTGACTTTCAATATTGGATGAATTATTTCTCTTTACTATTTTTGATATTTTCTAATTTTTTTGGTGTCACCAAGATGCCTATTTGGCAAATTTTCATCAAGGTGATGATTTTTTTATATTTTTCAAAAAAAAATTGTATTTTTTATGTTTTTTAGCTAAGCTCTCTAATGCTATGTGTAGAATTTATGGAGATGCAGATTGTTGATGGGTTATGTTGATTGTTCTTATTTGTAGTAGCCTACTAATATGCGCCAAAACTGAATGAGGTAGTGATGATGTATGGGCCCAACCAATTAGGCTCGAACTTGTTAGGTTTCTCTCAATCAGATTAATTCTTTGGGTTATGCATTAAGACCAAGTCACCAATGTTAAACTTTTGGACCATCACTCTCTTATTATAACTATGGCAAAGGCAATTTTGATATGCTTGTAAGTGATTCAAGGCATTTTGTCTTCGTTCTTCTAACATTTTCAGCTCATGCAGTTTAGAATATCGGTACTCTTTGTCATCGATCAAGCCCTTCATGGAAACTCTAAGGGAAGGAATTTCAACCTTGATGGACAGGATAGCTTAAGCTCCAAAGACCAAGGCAAATGGAGTGGCTCCAATAGGCGTGTGGATGCTAGTATGGTAAGCCCATAAAGCAAGGTTGAGTTGTAAATGCCAATCACGACCAACGTCATTGATAGTCTTCTTAAGAATTTTTGATAATTGTTTTATTAGACGCCTCAACTTGACCATTACCTTGCAGGTAGTAGGGTGTGGAGAAATTGTATTGAATGTGGAAGCGTTCACAAAGCTCACAGGTGTCTTGATTTTTAAAGGGGTGACCATTGTCTGTGATGATGGATTATGGAACACCATACCGACAGATGATGTAATTGAGGATGAACTTGGATATCTACTTGTTGATTATGCATGTAAGGGGGATGGATTTGATCCATTTGGTGAAGTACTCAGTAGCAGTGATAATGAATTTATGGCCATTGGATGAGGTGGGATGGATTTTACCCATGAGGTCGAGTCTCCATCATGTGAAAGGACAAGGAGAAGTAATTGGACAAAGTTCTTGTGCTGGCACATGAATCAAATCACTATGTACTTGACATTAATGACATGTTCTGACAAACTAAAGTGCATCCTTTTCCATTGTCGGCCAATAATACCCAAGTCTCATAATTTTCTTAGCTAAGGTTGGGCCACTCGGATGAGATCTGCATATACCCTCATGTACCTTACATAAGACTGTTTGTGCTTCGTCAATGTCAAGACATCGAAGAAGGGTGTTGTCAAAGTTGCATTAGTATAAGGTGTCATTGATGATGGTGTAATGGGTGGCTTTGTGAATAAAAGATTTATGTTGGTTATTGGAAAGGTTCAGGGGGAATGTTTGGGACTAGAGGTATTCATAGATATCTCAATACCAAGGTGAATTGGGACCAACAAGTTCACAAACCATTTCTAACTCAGGAATGTTATACATGGGAACCAACAACTATTCCACTAAGAACTCAAATTGTGACACATTGTTGGGAATGTCTAACAGAGATCCAATCATAACAATTATGTCTACTACCTTGTTTTGTGCCTTGGGAATTTTTTCAAAAGCAAGCATGTGGAATTATGACTAAAAGCTATCAACCATGCATTTGTAGGGCATCAAATTTTCATCCTTAGTGTCATATTCATCATTAACCTAGTTGATGACCAACTAAGAATCTCCAAAGAGTAACAGTGTTTTGATTTTCCATTTGATAGCCATTCAGAGTCCTGTAACAAGTGCCTCATATTCAGCAACATTGTTTGTACATGGGAAAGCGATTCAGAATGACTTAGGAATGGAGTCTCCTTGTGGTGTGATGGATAATATACTTGTGCCTGATCCATGGCCAGTATGAGACCCGTCAAAATAGATCTTCCAAGGTGATTTAGGGTCCACATGAAAGATAGATTCATCAGGGGAAGTCTACTACCAAAGGATGATCACCTAGTACGAGGGCATCTATGAGTTGATCGACTATTACCTATCCCTTTATAGATTTTCATTCCACATACTATATGTCATATTCATTCAATATCATAACCCATTTTTCCAACTAACCTGTCAATGTTGCTTGACTTAGGAGATACTTCAATGGATCAATCTTTACCACTAATTGTGTCTTATGATTTAGCATGTAATGTCTTAACTTATGGGCAGTGAAGACAACTGCAAGACAAGCACATTCGATGAGCATTTAGTTGAGTTCATATTTGACCAATGTGTGACTGATGTAGTATATAGCTCTTTCTTTTTCATCATAGTCATTTTGTGCTAGCAATTCCCCTAGTACTGAATTGGTTACAAAGATATAAAAAATCAAAGGTTTTCCCTCAATGGGTGGCATTTGGACAGGAGGTGTCAATAGATAGTCTTTGATCTGTTGAAAGGATGCTTGGCATTTTTTGGTCCAGACAAAGGGGATGCCCTTGCACAGAGGATATTGGAACAGTTGGCATTTTTCTGCTAGTTGTGTAATGAAGCATCGAACGGATTGTAATCTTCCTTGCAATGTCCTTAGCTCACTAATTCCTTTTGGCGGCGGCATGTCCAATATTGCTTTCACTTTAGCAAGGTCCACTTCAATGCCTCATCGAGAAACTATATACCCCAAAAGTTTTCCTGAAGTCACATCGAACACATATTTCTTAGGATTCAAACAGACCTTGTACTCTTCCAGCCTCTTAAAGATTTTATCCAACACTTTGAGGTGATCACTGCATGTCAAATATTTTTCCAAGAGTTCATCGATATAGTCTTCCATTAGCGCGTGCATGAGGTCATGAGATATCATGGTCATGGCTCATTGATATGTGGCACCTACATTCTTTAGGCTAAAAGGTATGACATTCCAGCAGTATGTACCCTAGGGACAAGTGAATGCCATTTTATGTTGATCTTTTGGGGCGATACGAATATGATTGTAGCCCAAGAAACCATCCATGAGGGACATCTTATATTCTGATGTAAGATCAACTATGATCTCTATGTTGGGCAATGGGAAATCATCCTTTAGGCATGCCTTGTTTAGATTATGAAAGTCTGTATAGATGCGTATTTGACCATTCGGCTTAGTGATGGGCACAAGATTTGAAATCCAGTCGACATAGTCTATTAATCTTATGAATCCCACATCTAGCAGCTTCTTGAGTTCAACTTTGACTAACAATGCAATTTCGGGGTGCATCTTTCATAGTTTCTATTTTAATGGCTTAGCTTTTGGAAGCAAGGGAAGGTGGTGTAAAACTAAAGCTAGATCCAATCTAGGCATATTGGTATAAGACCATGCAAAGTTAATCTTACATTCTACAAAGAATTTTTTAAGTTTAGGCTTTTCTTCGTCTATCAAAGATGTTGCAAAGAGAATAATTTTGGGATCCACTATTGTGGCTAAATCAGCTTCTATGGTGTTTTCAATGAGCAATGTTGATTTTTCCTGTGTAATGGGAAGAAAGTCCAATATTCCATCCTTGGGTGCCTCAAAGAGGTTTTCACCCTTGGATACATCCTTTATTTTTACTTTTGTATTGTCAGAAGGTGCCTTACAGTTTTCACCTAAAGATGTGCCTTTTTTTGTTTTATTTTTATTATTTTTGCGACTAGAGGATTGCACAGTCTCCCTGAACTATGTTGCAGAATCTAGGTCTATAGCAAATCCAACTTTGTGGTCCCCAATTGGTATGTCATCACAGAGTCCTATGAATTCTACAATAGCTTCGTCATTCTAAAAAATGTCCATAATGGGTGGGCATTGTTGATCCCAGTCAATAAGCTATGGGTAGACAAGGGAGATACCATCATCAGTATTGGTGAAAGGTGGGGAGGATGTGGAAAGCATGCAAACTGATGTAGAAAGGGTAAAGACAAAATTGTCATCCTCAAAGTCCTAGCCACATTCCATCCAGTCTTCATCTTCATTAGATTCAAGGAAATTAGTCTCATTGGAAAAATAGGGGACCAATGGATTGGAATCATGGTCAATGGTGTCAAAAGGCCAGTCAAACAAGTTAGAATGATAGTCAATAGGGTCAGATGGTTGGACAGATGAATCAAGATGGCGGTCGATAGGATTAGATGATGGTTTAGGTTTGTCATCATCACGAGGCCAAAAGTATCTTACCCATTCTTCTCTTTTCAATGGGACTTTAGGGGGGTCTTTATGAAGTTCAACTTTAAATATTTGTCTAAATATTTCATCAAAAGAAGGCTCACCAGGTTCCAAAAACATTTTTTCAAGGGCATAATCACTCAAAGATCTTTCAAAACCAAATTCCCACTCATGTGAGTCAGTTTTGGTAAAGGGGTCTTTGATTGTCTTGACACTTTTGGAAACATTCACACTCTCACCTGAAAGTACATTGGTACGTGGATCATCAATTTCAATTAGCCCAAACCCTAACCCCAGTTACTTTGGTCTTATAGAAGGCATTATAGGTTCTCTTCTTCCAATCTTTTCTTTACCAAGGCCACTAGTTCCATCATAGCCTTTGCCATATTGTTGTACTAGTAGCGAGGGTAGGTCTTCCATCTCTTTGTAAATCCAACTTGATATATCCTCAATATCTTCTTTATTCAATTCCCCCCTTTTGTGAATGTCATTATAAGAGGAACCTTAAAAATATCTTTGGGCTCTAGTCTAAAACAAGGTCTACCATACGCTTTTGGAGACTTGGGTATTTTAGTGATATAATAGGTCATGTTCAATTCGTATTCCCTGCAACCTTGGTCCTAGATCTCGATATTAGGGTCAGTGCTTGAAATTATGGAAGTGGATGGAGTGGTCGAGGTCAAAAAAGTGGGCGTGGATGGTTAGGCGAGTGTGGAAAAATCAATGTATTTGGAAGAAGTGGATGTTGAAGCTTCATTGTTAATTGGCACCAAGTGCTCAAAAATACCTCTCAAATTGGTGCAATACTGGAAAGGATTAGGATCTCCAGGTATGGTAATTTTAGTTCCATCAAAAGGAAACTTCAAGCATTGGTGGTAAGTGGACAGTAAGCCCTTTAGGGCATGGATCCAAGGTCAACCAAGTAAGATTTTATAAGCTAGTTCAAGATCTAGGACTTGACATGTTGTATCCACAATGACCGACCTCACACGAATAAGAAGTGTGATGATGCCTTTAGATGAGCATTCTTCATCATTGTATGCCTTTATGACAATGATTTTAGTAGCATCTACACAAGCATCAGAGAAGCCTAGTGCTTTGACCAATTTTAGAGAGCATATATTCAATCCTGCTCCACCATCTACTAAGACTCATCTAACCTTATGTTTATGGATGAATACTTTGATATGCAGTGCACCATTGTGAGATGGTTTAGGGGAAGAATAGTCTTGGTTTGAAAAGGTAATGTGATGGGAAGTAGTTAGGTATCGGACCATGGCTTCAAATTGGTTAACATCAATTTCGTTAGGGAAAATAGACTCCTGTAAGGTTTTATCAAGTATGTCTTTGTGTGCCAGAGAGATGCTTAGCAGCTTGAGTATGGAGATTTGAGTAGGTGTCTTACCCAATTGGTCAATAAGATTAAATTATCCTTTTGGTTTTGACTGTTTTGTGGATGGACCAAGTATCATGATCTTTGGTTGTCTAGTATGAGGATTGGCTATTGTGACCTTACCTCTATGGGTGGTGACATTGCACTTTAAAGTTTTCTTGACGATGAATGTATTGATGTGTTCGTCAGCAACTCAAAGGTGATTAATGATAGGTCCACTGGAATAATCAAAATTAGTGCAAGTGTAATTGACTTGATTGTTATTAGTCTTTGGGCTTGACATAGAGAGATTCCCTTAACAATGATCCTGCAGTGGGTTTTTAAGAATTTTATGGTCTGAATTTGAAGAAAATTGTTGACTATCTAGTTCAATGGTACGATTTTCAATAAGAACATGTACAAGATTTCTTAATTATCTACAAGAAGAAGTAGTATTCCCTTTTTATCGATGGTAGTCACAAAATGCATTATCATCCCACCACGATGGATTGAACCACCTTGGGTCATATGGTTTAGATTTAGGTAGTGTGATGACATTGTTTTGGAGGAGCTTCTTGAGGAAAACTTCAATTGGTTCACCCAAGGGGGTGTATGTGCATCTTTTAGAAATTGTCTGGTTTGATGTGGTTGCCCTTGGTTTTGATTGTTTTGAATGGCATTGGTTGTGGGTGTCGGTGTGGTCAATGGTGTGTTTTGGGGTTGAGTTCCTCTTAGTGTAATTGTAAGACCTATCGCATTTAATACTTTTGCATCAACAACGCCATCATTAGTGATATGTTTTTTTTTTACCCAATATTTTTTTTGTCATTAGGTGGGTTTGGGTTTGTGTTATTGTTCTCATATTTGATTTCTTTTGCAATTAGAGCTTTTTCAAGTTTGACTCATTTTTTGACAAGGTCTATGAAAGTGGTGCAACAATGAACTTGCAAATTATATCTCAATGGGCCAACAAGGTTTTAGACAAACATGTTTACCTTCTCTTTTTTTGGTATCTTGATAGGGCATCAACTTGCCAAACCCCATCATCTTTGGAAAAATGGAATGAATGTCTCACCAGTGTCTTCTTGAGTAGTTGTACATAAATTGGTGATGGTAATGTCAGTGTCGATGTTATAGGCATAATTTTCTACAAACTTATCAGAAAGTTCTTCCCATGACTTTACTCCTTTGGGAAAGGTAGCAAACCATTCAAGTGCAGGACCCACAAGACTTCTGGGGAAGAGTCTCATCATATAGGTATGTTCATATGCAACGTCCATGCAATTGGTTGTAAATTCTCTTATGTGATCAAGGGGATTAGTCTTTCATTTATATTTGGAGAAGTTGGGTACCACATATCTAGGAGGGAATGGTGGCATGTGTAAACTCATGTCAAATGGGTAGGGACATAAGTCATAGGATGTGTGTCTTTTTGTTGGCCAATTGCATGTTTTCCATTTGTTTTTGCAAACAACGAATTCATTCATGAGTGCATCGATTATAGGGTTGTTTGTGGCATCAGACATGCTAATAATGGGTATTCCATGAGTTCCCATTTGTTGTGATGGTACGTTCTAATTTGGGATGCCTTGTTATGGAATGTATGATGTATTTCGGTTTGGAATTTGTTGGTATTGAGTGTTATGAGTGGGAACATATGTATGGACATGAGATGCATATGTAGGAATGTGTGTACTAGCATTGTTGTTTGTATTTGTGGAATATGTTGTCCTGGAATGTTTTTATGTCCAAATGAAGTCATATGCTATGTTATTTGGTTGTATTGTCCAAATTGGTAAATGTGGCCATGTGGGATGTTTTATTTTTATCTTTGGGTGACATTAGTGTTGGTATTGATCTGTGATGAAGTATTAACATTTGGTTGAGGTCTTGGAATAGTAATTCATCTTTTATTCCTCCCAAAGGGGTTCAATAAGTTTGTTCCCATGGCATTAGTTGAGGACCCAAGTATAAGATGTGACGTTGTCATCCCCATAGCACTAGATGAAGATCTAAATAAAATGTTTGATAAATTTTTCCCCATTATATTGGTTGAAGACCCAAAGGTAGCCCCAATAGTTTGTGATGGAGTTGTTGAAATTTGTGGGATAGATTGTGATATGACTTGTGATATAGTTGATGTTCCCACAATAGATGTTGTGTTGACCATGTTAGATGTGTTTAAGTGGTGGTGCCATTGGAAGTAGCATTAATGGTGGTTGTGGTATTGTGTCATGGCACAAATGAAAGTATTATTTGCATTATGTTTTGCTGTTGATTGGGGTTGATTGGTGTTAGAGGTATTGTTTTCATTATGATCGAGAGATGATGCTCTGAAGGTGTTAATGTTGAACCCTCATGGAAATTTAGTCCCTTGGTGTAAAATCATGGCTAGGTATCTCTCTAAATCTTGTAAGAGTAACTCCTCAACAAAGGAAGCCACATCAGGGTTTTGGGCGGTAGCTTCTACATCTTCCATGAATATTTGTCCATTTTCATCTTGGCATATAAATTGTTCAAAGGGGTTGCATGAGGAAGATGCCATGTTCATGTCACTAAAGGGGTTGATGAAAGATGCCCCCATATCTGTATTTTTGTTCATGTCATTAGAAAAGTTATAGGGGTTGTCTTGTCTAAAAGGGTCCATTTGTCTTCTCTTTCTTTGCAACCTAGTATCAACCATATAAGGATTTGCTCAAATGAGAGAGGATGAATGACAACCAAATGAATGGAAATTATATGACACTATGTTTTTGGATTTTTGAAATAAGGAATGCAAATTGATAATGAGGACTAAAATGAATGGTGGAAGGCTAAAGTGTTTTAAGGTATGACAATGCAAATGCAATGGTCTAAGGTGCAATCAATTTTGGTAGAATTTTAAGAAAGGTTTACTAACCACTCAAAGCTTGGTCAATGTCTCAATTTGGATTATCAAAGGACCTTTTGAAGGAATAAATGAAAATGACAAGATGATAGGGTGAGGTTTCCTAACTAGACTTATGAGTTGGAAAGGTCTCACAAAATGACAATGACTAAAGGAATTGATTTTGATTAGTCCAGTGATAACCTACTTTTGAAGGAAAAGATTTTGCAAATTATGGAAAGTTTCCTATTCTAAAGTCTACAAAAATGAGGGCCTAAAAGCTTGTTTATGCTAGAAATGATGATGGATTCTAAGATGCAACTAAAAATTTGCAAAGGTGGACCTATGGTAAAATGCAAGCTAAAAGATGCAAAGATTGGAAGATTTAAGCAATTCCTTTTCTAGTTTTGAACAAAGGCTACTGGAAAAAGATGTTTGGCCACAGATTGAAAATGTTTGGTCTCATATTTTGGATAGTGATAGTGATTTTGCTAAATGACAGGCAAATGTATTGTTTCAAATCAAATGCATTGCAGAGTCTCAAATGCGTCGCATTATTTTCAAATGCATTGTTTCAGGCCACATATGTGGTTCAACAGGTCAAATGCATTTTTCTGTAAAGAAAATGTGTTGTAGGACAGGCAAATGCATGGTTTTAGATTGTAGATGTGGTTCAGAAAATCAAGTGTGTTTTGGTTTCAACATATGCGTTGTTTTAGATCTCAGATGTGGTTCAATAGGGAAATTATGTTGTGCAAGGAGGAAAATGCGGTGCACTATAGTCATGCATTTTTTTGCTTGTCAAATATGGTCTAGCAATTCAAATGCATTGCACAAAGTCTAAAGTCTTGTTTCCTTGCAATTTTTGGCAGATTTTTGGGATTATTTCAGTTTGAATGTGTTGTTCTAGATTTGTAAATGATGTTTATGGGTTCATTGTTTCAGAAAACACTTGGAAAACACATGGTTTTGAATGTTGAAACAAACACAATGAATACAAGCACAACCCTAGAGATGGAAAGGAATATATCCACTAGATTCCCACTTGGATTTCTCTAGCTACACTTATTCTTAGCGGGTGACTTAGAAGCTTGGCCACACTAGATCCCCTCCATGACACTCACTTCTTTAGGTCAACAAAGCTTCGAGCCCTCATAAATCTCACATGACAGGCTCTTCACCTCTACTAAGAATTGTGAGAACATGGGATAACTTGACAACGATTGTTGTTGCACCAACAAATAGAAGGTATTTTGGCAAACTACACAAAAGGGTTTTAGTGAATACTCGGGGACATGGCACCTCACGAGCATCCAACAAGCCACTTAAGGATTTAATCACTCTACTAGGGGCTCTTATACCTTTAAAAGAAAAGGTAGGTACCTATTTTCGAATGACACTACATGGCTAAGGCCTACATACAATGAGGACTTGATGGTTTAGTCTTACCCTTTTATATATCGGCCTGAGCAAAAACCGATTAGAGTCATTCCCTCTTTCAAGGAAGACCCCTCTAAGGTTAAACAAAAAGCGAATTGAAAGCTTTATTTTTGTTCATCCAAGATCGCACTAAGGTGTGAGGAGATTGCATACACAAAGATTTCAACCCCCACTCACAAGTTTGTTCATTTTTAAAGCCCAAATTGAATTGTGGGGGTTGTAAAGTAACAACTTCTAAGTGTTTTTTTGTTTCTCAGGATCACACAAGGCCTAAGAGAATTACATACACACTTAAAAAGCTATCACTACACCACAATACACTTGTTCATTTTAAACCCAATTTAGTGTGAGACAAACAATGTTCATTTTAAGCCAATGCCATGAAAAATGCATGTAATTTTTAGCCTTGATGAGTTTCAATGCAACTTGTGTTCATTTTAAGCCCATGAGTGAATATGCATGTTCATTTTAAACCCATGAAATGTGAATGCAAGTTGTAGATTGTTTGTTTGTTTGATTTAGGATTGTAAAAGAGTTATAAAAAAAATCAACAAACAAAGGTTAGACTCCTCTTCCAGCTTGCCACATGTTGTAAATAATAGATTAGTAACCCCAAAAATCTCTAACCTACTAAACAAAAAAGAGAAATCTATTTTTTTTGTCAAAACCCGAAAGAAAAATTTTACTAGATAGATGCGTCATTCTGCAAAGCAAATGTGTTGTAACACCAAAAGTAAGAATTTACCAGGCAGATGCGTCGTTCTACACAGCAGATGCATTGCAATAGAGCAAATGCATCATTTGCATTAGCAAATGCATCTCAGAGATTTGAATGCATTGTTCTAGAAATCAGATGTGTTGCAATGCATCAAATGCGGCTCAAAAAGTTATACTTGCGGCATTCTGTACCTATACCTACAAAAAAGACAAAAAATATGTATGAAAAATCTACAAAAAATGATTTTTTGGAAAAATCTTAGGTTCACCAATGTAACTAAGGAAAAATGTAAGGTTAGAATGAAACAATATGCATAATCAAAACCCTAGCTAAACAATGAAGTACGAAAATCTGCAAAAATGATTTTTTGGCAAAATGTTAGGTTCGCCAATGTAACTAAGGCAAAATGTTAGGTTAGCATGAAACAATATGCATAATCAAAATCCTAGCTAAACAATGAAGTACAATGGAGTAAAATAACATAAAACAAAGAATAATCTCACCAAAAGTCTTCAAATCCTCCATGATTGACCTTCATTGCCCTTCTCCATTTGTTGTAATATTATGTTTGCCCTCAGATTTTGATGAGCAACCTATGACTATGACAAAGCCCTAAGCAAATATTGAAGGATTCTATTCAAAAGCTACAAATGCAAATATGTAAGTGTAAAATAAGCCTAAATTATGCAAAAAATGGTCAAGCCTAAAGTGTGTGAAGTGTGAAGTCAAGAGCATGAAGTGTCTCAAATGAGGCTAAAATTGCCTTTTTATAGAAAAGTCAATTTTAGATGAATGGCCGAGATTAATTGTTGAGAGATGCCCTAAGATCAAGGGTTGAAATTAAATGTGACAAACAACAATTAGGGTTAGGGAAAAAAATGAAATGAAGGGTTGAGATTTGATTTTAAAATCAAATCAATTGACAAGAATGCATGTAACAAGAGGATATTGGGCACGAAAAATGAAGTTACTAAAAAATCGAATAATAATTTAAATTATTTGATTTTAAAGGTTGAGTTGACCTTTTGAATTAAAAATTAATTTAATTCAAAAGTGGTGGGGTCATGTGACAGTAAATAATTATTTAAATTATTTATTTGGTGGGAGAAAATAGAAAGTGGGACAATTTTAAATAAATGATTTTATTTAAAATTAGAAAAAGTCAAGGTGGACAATAATTAAATAAATTATAAAAGACATAGTGGGCAAATTAAATAAATTTAGGAATTTATTTAATTATGGGAGGAAATAGGAAATTAGCGACGTAATTAATTAAATAATTGAGAATTATTTAATTAATAGTCGAATTTGGACTATAGGACATAATTTAATATTTTAATTATGTTGAGAAAAAAATGGAGAAAATAAAGCTTGCAGGCCTAGGTCAATTTTATGTGTTTACATTTTTCCCCTCTTCGTCATAATGCAATTTATCGCATTGTGACAAAGAAAATAAGTCAAAAACATGCCCCAGCAAAGGTACTGAGTATCTATGCCCTTGCGGGAAAGTTTTCAAATTTTGGCCCAGTGTCGGAAAAATTTGGAAAGTGTCCCAATAAGTCAATTTGATGACCAAAAAAATAATGGTGTGATCAATTTTGAATTTTGAGGTGTTTAATGAAGTTAATGGGCTGGTCAAACATGGTCAAATGCACCTCCAGTAATAAACCCTTCAAGAAAACCCTAATTTCACCCTATAAACAGGTTTGATTTAGGTGAAAAGGTAATTCATTTTCACTTTTTCCTTTTGAAATTTCAGAGCCCAAAGAGAGATGAGATTGCACAAAGATGGTGATTCCAGTGACTTGCCCCTTGATAAAAGAATTCAGCAAGGGTCATCCCCCACTTTACCATGCAACCGATGAGAGTAGATTTTGATAACAAGTACTTAAGTGGATCCACCTTGGATGTGAGTTTAATCTGATGTGAGAGTATGCAGTTTCTAAGCTTTTGAGAAGTGAACACAACTACTATACAATCCTTTTCAATGGATGTATAATTAAGTTCATATCCTACCAATGTTTTGTTGATATAGTATATGGCCCTCTCTTTTCATGTTTCATCATGTTGAGATAAGAGAGCCCCTAGGGCTATTGAGGTTGTTAAAATGTATAATATCAACGACTTCTCTACTATTGGTGGCATTAAGATAGGTGGTGATGCTAGATAATCCTTTAGTTTCTATAACACTTGCTCACAATTTTGATCCCATTTGTAGGCCACACCCTTGTGAAGGAGATGGATAAACAAGTGACTCTTATATGCTTGTTGTGCTATGAACCTTCTGATGGATTAAATTATCCCTTGTAGGCTATGGAGTTGCTTGACAGTGTAACAACCCCAGTGTTCTACACAGTAAAATTTCCAATGTTCACCTCAAGTGAATAAACCATGATGCCATAACATAGAAAATAAAAAAATTGCTTTCCATAATGTAAATTACATGCACATTTGAAACGATACTATTTCCAAACTTCCACTGCATTTCTATGCAATTTCACAAATCTTTCCATAACATAGATGTCATATTGAATGAACTCAAGTTTATCATTCATGATTACAACCTTCCATAAAAAATGGGTACATGATACAAGCATAGCTCCTCTAATCTTCATAGCAATAGATATAGATGGTCAGGATCCACCTTTCAAATCTTGGTCTTTGTTGCCTAATGAGGAGGAGAAGCATCACTCAAGCACATTTCTGCCAACCACAAACTCATATGTGGTCCCCCACACATCTATCAATAATAGATGGCCCTACCCTTTGACGAAGAGACTGGTGGAATAACCTCATGTGACAACCACTCTAAGCTTAGTGTTGTTTCCTACAAACTAGAACCTAATCATACATTCATCTTCCCTATGGGTATGAAATCCCAAACTAGTATTCACTACAGGGAAGCAGTGAATTGACAGTGGAGCCAAAGACAATCACACTACTCTAGCCAAAGTATTCTCATTCGGTACTTCAATTGATAGTCGTAATAATCACTTACACTACTTAGCTTGATTTGACTTAAGGAAACTATAATCTATGCATAGGTATTTCCTCCAATGGGTAACCTTTAATCCTAGAAATAGCCTATCACCTTTCTTACAAACTCTAGGGTATTTCAACTCACAAGTATATGTACAAGTTCCCTCCCTTCAATGGAAAAACAATTCTAAGAGTAACACACTAGTTGTCTAGTATAATAAAATTACTTTAGCTATGAGTAACCCTTAAGCTACCCTTATTCAATCAGATCTAGTATAATAATACCTATGACAAACAATTCCTCCTATTATGGAGTAATTACAACACTTCACAAAAAATTATAACCAACTTCTATTTTCTTTTCAAAGAAAATGCTATAATCCCCTAATGCAAGTAATCTCAATAGATCAAATAAAGTACTCAAAAAATCAATCTTTCATAAATAAAGATAAATAAAGGAAGATTTATCCTCATGCCTATAAAATGCTTACCCAATTGACCAAATTGATGCACAACTTTCCAACAACAACTTACTAGCTTCACTTTGACCTCACAGGTAGTACCTCAACAAAATCGCTCTCACAAGTTGATAATATGCTCTCTCAAGTATAACTCAAACAATATAGATCCTCACAAAGAACTCAAGGCTCTCTCAAAATATAGAAGAATGCAATTGTAGAATAATGCAGATTAGAAGTTCATAATAGAATGCATCCAAATGAGAGAACATGCCTCTCCATTTATACAACAAAAAGAGATATGGCAACCTACAAAAAAGGCATGCAAAATGACAACAACATCCATGCTAGTCAACTCACTTCACTTGGCAAAAAGGTGGCAGCAATCAAAGAGTTTACTCAACACAAGAAGCTATAGGTCAACCTCTATGTTTTGACAATAACTTATGAATATTTTAATCTGCACATGATCAAACGGTGAATAGACTTCTACAACATTTAGAACTTCATAAACTTGGTGCCACGTATGTAACCTACTCTCCTGTTGTTTGACATGACTTTACTCATTGAATCAGTCTACATTCAAAATGCAACACATGCACAAGGTCAACTAAGTCCAAGCTTTGCAAAAAATAGAGGAGTAAAGAGTCGCTTGGCTCATAAATGATATTTTGACCAATTTCTTGTATTGTTGTATGTGTTTCCTATTCACATGCATTTCACTTTTCAATTGGTATCTATTTCATTGCTTTATATAAAAGCATTCAACATGGAGTAATTTCTATTTAATATTTCCAAAATGCATTTCCATAGTATCGACTATGGTTCACTCTTCATATCGACTATATTGCTACGCAATACATAGCTTGTAATTCACCCTTTATTCAATGCCAATATATATTATAATCAGCCTTTAAATGCTTTGCTTAACTCATAAACAAATCAGCCTATGTTTATATATATAAATCACCAATGTTCATATATAAATCGACCTATCAAGCATCTCATATAGTTATAAATATATATTTATAAACATACATATACATATATGCATGCATCACATATATGTATATATGTATATTTATACTAATATATATACACCATGTTAAACAAGTATGTATACATTTTATATATATAAATGAATATGAACAAGTCAAAGGTCACATAATATTAATAGTATTATATATATATATATACACACTCCTTTGTATAAGTATTAATGCTTGTGTGTGTATATGTGTATATATATATATATATATGTCTAGACATATATATACATATAGCTCAAAGCAATAAAGTAATATCCACTTGATAATCGAATGATTATGACTAAGTGATATATTCATAATAATACCATATTCAAAATGATACTTAGATGTATATATCACACCCTATATCGTGCACATTTATAATAATCGGTCTTAATTTATTAAATGAACTAGCCTTATATATAAGAGCACACACAGACACACTATATATATAGTGTAAATATGTATATGTATATGTATATATATACACAAAATCACACATATATATAAATTCCATAGGAACACGATGATCAAATAGTCCATTTGACACTTGAATGACTATGACCATATGGTTATGTCCTCATATTACATCATATTAACATTTATATACATATATCCATATCTATACATATGTTGTCATACTCGTACGGACATCCCATTATATCCAACATACGTGTATGCCAAAATATGCATATATCCCAAATACTCATTCAACCATACAATCAAGCATAGTAATATACAGAAGGAATCATAAGCTCCAAACATATAAACATCATGCAAGTGTGCATTCAAAAATAGTCACAACCCTTACTAATGCAACACATCATACTAAGGATGAATTACCATTCCCCAACACTATGTCTAGACTCAACCCTTCTACTATGAGTGTTTGTAAGCTCAGATAGGTTTCATTTAGGGTTATCTGACCAATCACTTCTCTAGAGTGATACTTCCCCTCCCTTTCAAAGGATTGAACCTGACCCTGCAACTAGCTCATCACATTTGCAACGGTAGTTAGACATTCACAATAAATCCATATGCATCATAAACTTTAGCATATTCATATAGCAATAAATGTAAACATATTTAATCTTTCAAGCCATATTAAGCATTTATCAATACTTTCACATAATACCTATTTCAGTATTCCATTCTTTTAGAAAGCATATCAAACTCATGATTGCATTTACCATCCTATTTACCCGTGAAGGTAAAAGTAAATCAGTAACAACAAGACAAAGTGTGATAAAGAGTCTATGGTGGTTGCATATCCATGATTCCTTGACTTTGGTAGGGTCCACTTCGATTCCCCTTCGTGATACAATGTATCCCAAAATTTTATATGTAGTGACTCCAAAAATGCACTTCTTTATAGGGTTCAACAATGCGATCCACCACCTTGATGTGTTATTCCTCCAATTCAGAAAGAAACACAACATGCTTGTCAATGGAACTGTCAAAAGTCTCATCTTTAATGGCCTTATCCAACTTTAGAACATGCAACTCTAATGTGATAGGTATATCTACATTCAAACCATACAAGAGTTGAAATGAAGACATGCAATTGCTCGTTTAGGGGTAATATGATCCACCCACAATGCATTGTACAATGCCTTATGTCAGGATCTCTAATTTTCATCCACCAACTTTCTAATTATGGTAAGCAGATTCTCGTTGCTTGACTCAACTTGACCATTCCCTTGGGGGTAATAGTCAAAACAATGAGCAAGAGTGATTCCATACCAAAAAAAAACTTTGTTATTTCATTGGATGAAAAACAAGTAGCATTATTTGCTACTATCTTATTTGGAATGTCAAACCTTGAGATAATATTTTATTTAAGGAAGTTGCAAACCACTTATGAAGTAGCATGCTTTACTATAATGGCTTTCACCTAGTTGGTGAAATAATCAACAATTGTGAGAACATAACTATGTCCTACACTTGATGGTGGATTCATTGTGTCAATGAAATCAATACCACATTGCTGAAAGGGTTCTTCAATCACCACCAGCTTGAGGGGTAGAGCTGCTAACTTGGGTTTCCCCATGAACTGCTAACATAATTCACACGTATGCACCCAATTGTATGCATCTTGAAAGAGTGTGGTCTAGTATTACTTTGCTCTCAAAATCTTGTGAGTAGTAACTGGAGTTGAGAAATGTCCCCCACATGCCAAACTATGAAAAAATTCCAGCAACTTGGCCTTTTGTGCTTTGTTCACACATCGTAGAAAAGTTTTGTTAATGCTCCTCTTGTACAAACCATTATCCCAAAGAAAAATGTTTTTCGCTTTGAGCTTGATTTTCCTTTTCTCCTTATATGATAAATTCTCAGGACACTCTCCATATGTGAGGAAGCGTGCAATGTTAGAATACCACTCATTCATCGTGCTTATGAACAAGACTAACAAATTCTTCAATATTTGCTTCAAGTCATCATCACATATGTCTTCTAGTTTATTATCAATGATTAACTAACATAAACCCTTCCCACAAACTAGTTTGGTGGGCTTAATCCCCATATCATATTCTTGTCTTTTGGCAATCCAATTACCTCTCTTAGTCCCAAATTCCTATTAATTCAAGATGGACTTTAACGTTGTATCAAGCACTAGTGCAATGATATGGAAGATGAGGAGGTAAAACCTAAAGTGCTTAACTATTTTTACCATAGCTGAAGCATGCTTCTCTATTAGTGAGTACTTGAGTTCATGAATCTTCAAAGGATAACTCATGAAAGCTATTGGGGATTCAATCCCTTCATTGTTTTGTTGCACCGAGATGGAAGATAGAGTATGCTCTAAGGCATACTTGTACATGGTGAAGTCTTTTGTATAGTTTGGGAAGACTAAGACTGGAGCATGAGAAATTTCCTCTTTTATATCATTGAAAGTAGCTTTACCTTCTATACTCCACTAAAATATTGACTTTCATTTCATCATATCCACAATATGATGAGTCTTATATGCAAATTCTAGAACAAATCTTCACAAGAAGTTCACCTTCCCAAAGAAGGAATGTACTACTATCTTACTTGAAGGTAGGGTAAGATTCTGGATGGACTTGAACCGCTCAGGACCAATCTCAATTCCTTCCTTAGACACTATGTGTCTAACGAGCTTACCTTCGATAACCCCAAAAATGGATTTCTTGGAATTAAGGGAAATACCATGCTATCGACACCTTTCTAGCACTTGTTGTAAATGATGATAATGATCTCAACAATCTTTAGAAAATATCGTCAAAGCATCAAGGTAAACTACAATAAACTTACCCATCACATCATGAAAAGCTAGGTTCATTGCCCTTTGAAAAGTGGAACCGACATTGATCAACCCAAAAGGCATTTTGTGATATGAAAAAGTGACCCATGGAGTAGTGAAAGCACTCTTGTGTTGATCTTCTTCACTTACTTCTACTTGGTTGTATCCTAAAAAATTATCTAACATAGAACACATTTTTTAATTTGTCACTATTTGTAGAACTTGATCCATACTGGCAGTGGGTAATTATCTTTTAATGACAATTGATTTAGATTACAAAGATCCACACAAATGCGGATTTCTCCATTCTTCTTTCGTAATGGAACAATGTTAGCTATTAATGTTGAATGATGAATAGGAAAAATAATTCTAGCATTAAGCATTTTCTAAATCTCAACAGGAATGGTACTTGAGATTTTTGGGTTGTACTACCTCTGTTTCTACTTATGAGGCATTGAACCTAATTTTAGAGGAATCTCCTGTTGAACTTCTTTTGGATGTAAATACTTCAAGTCATCATATGATTAGGCAAGTACATCCATGTACTTCAAAAAAAGTGTTACAAACTTTTTCTTTTTGTCCAACATGTAACATTTCCCAATATTCACCATTTTGGGATCCTCTTATATTTCCAAATTAATTTGTTCAACTTCTATTAACAAATCAAATCCAAATTGTTGCTACTTCTTGACATAGTGATCGTGCTTATCAAATTTTTTTCAAGATATACAAATCCTTTGGGAATTTTATTCCCTTTTAGTTGTAGGATTTCCTTGCTAGTTTCCTGATGTACTTTAGAGATTGGTTCTTGAGAAGTAAAGTCACTTCCTTCAAAAAATAGATTGCTTAATTTTTTCGCCTTCTCCAGAATGGCGATAATTTGATTATCATCATTGAAGATTTTCCAATGGTTGGAATTTTTAGGGACACTGGGTTAGAAAGCCAACTCAATGGTATACTTAGTTCCTTGGAAATATTTATGAGGAACCATGATAGTGGTTGATACAATAAAAAAATATGTCCTCTCATTATAGTCCATTAGAACCACAGATATGTCAAAAGCATCAAAATATTCTATGCAATCTCAAACACAATTTTAGTAATTCTTTATCCTTTCATTCTTTATCTAATATAAATTTCTTACCTAAAAAATAACCAATTCAACATTACCTTGAGAATGAAGATTCTTAATTCCTTTCCTTTGTGTAAAATTTGTTCCTAACAATAAGGCCTCATATTCAATAGTATTGTTAGTGTTGTCAAATTTCAACTTGAAAGAAAAGGGGAAGATCTTTCCTTCTAGGGATATGAGAACTATCCCTACTCTAGATCTGGTGGAAGAACAACTACCATCAAACTCTAAAGTCCAAATATCATTTGAACCTCATATAATGACAGTTTAAAAAATGGAATCTCTTCACTAGAAGAGGATGGGTCATTATTTACTTGATCTTCACTCAAATCATTGTTTGAAGACTCAGAAACTTCATCAATCATAAAGAAATAGGTTCCCATTCTAGAGGACTAAAAAAGAATCTAAGCTTTCGTATCCTTGGATCTGGTCACAATGTACTTAGCTTCCCTTTCTAGGATAAGCTTTTGCATAACACCTCTAACAGGTATTCTAGTGTCAGACCAATCCATGTTGATCTCACCACTAATATCCTTGCAAAATTTTTGTCCCAACAATATTCTATTTGAAGCTAGGACATCAACTACAAGAACCGTCATCTTTATCTTCTTATCAAGAAAAAGCAACAAATGCAAACTAAGCATCTTTGATTTTCCCTATGAGGGGAAATTGCTTGGTTTCCATAGAAAAAAATGGCCAAAATTCTTTGTCAAATTTAATCCCAAAGAATTAGCTACTTTGGTTGGTATCACATTATTAGAAGCATCTAAATCAATGACATAGTTACTAAGTTTATGACCATTGACTAATAAGGAAATGCATAAAGTTTCTATTTTCCCATGAATAGATGAAGGAGTTGTGCAACGAGATTACTTTGTGTAGGCTTTAGTTTAGGAGAAACAAATATGTTTTGGGAAGATTCTTAACTAGGATGAGCTCCTTTGTTTTTGACAAACTTAGCCATTCTATTAGATTGGTCAGGGTTACCTTGGAGATACTCAACATCAAATATTTGGATTTTTGTCTTCTTAGTGTGGTCTATAGTATCAAAAGCTTGGTAAGGATTCACCAAAGAAGGCAAAGGATTTTCACTTTGGGGTTTTGGATTTGGTGCATTGTTTCTAGGTATAGAAGATGAAGCAAGAGGATTTGGCATACTTGTTTGTTTCCCGCTATGTCCTTTGGTTGAATTGGAAAAGGGGTCCCCCTCTTAGCAATTGTGATTTCTGGACATGGATTATCCTTTGACTTAGTTCCATCAACTTCCTATTGATGATTGACTTGATTTTGAGAATGAGTAAAATGATGTAAGCCTCACCACATTTCTCTTCTTCTTGTTCTTCTTCATAATTCAAAAACCTGATGTTAGATTTGCCAGCTATCTTTGCTTCCTCCTCTTTGAAGAGATTAGCACCATCTTCTGAGATATATTCTAATTATGCAAGATTGTCTTATTTAGATTCATAATAACCCACTATTGCATTTACTAGTGGTGCCTCAAGTGCAATCCTTCCTTGCAGTGGGGAAGTTTGTTCTAGTTTTGATTCCTTCCAACATTGTTAGGATAGTTAGAAGCATTTGGGTATGCTCTTAGAATGTCTTTGTAGGAAGGAATATACAAACCTTGAGAAATCCACTTCTTGAGAGCCAACAATTCATTAGCTAGCTTTTGCACCATAGGGTCTATGGTGTTAGTGGAAGGTGAGGCTAAAGAGGATTGTCCTTTTGACCTATTTGGACCATTTCTTATTTTATCTACAATAATTAGATCATCCTCTATTTTGGTAGCTAAACTTTGAGCAACTACAAGATTAGCTAGGACTACTCTCGATATAAGAAAGCTCACCTCAGGCAATTGAGTGTTGATGAAGAAACACTTCAAGTTTTTAGATGTAGGTTGAGCAATACCTAGAATTCTATTTTTTAACTAATTGAACTTAGCCATGAACTCATGCATGGGCTTGTGTGGTTCCCTCTTAATTTGAGTGAGTTGGGACAACAATGCATGAGCATCTTCTGTTGGTTTAAACCTCTCTCTAAGTTTGGTTCAAAGAGTATCCCAACTAGTAATACTTTTAGTTGAAAGATGATAAAACCAATCAACAACCACTCTTTGGAGTGTTTCAATAAATAACCTTATAGACACATCTTCATGCTCTACTCCAAGAACTTTTTATGTAATTTAGAATGCGACAATATGCTCATTTGGATGTTGTTTACCATCTCGATAAAACTTGGGAAAGTTCTTTTATGAACCATGAGGAAGTTAATGTGATGGTGGTGTAAAATTCAATGGGTCAAAAGCATTTCCCTAAGGACCTTGAGCAACCTTCTTCCTAGGTTGAATGGAGGAATAACAAACCTTTGAAGTGGTAAGATATGCAATGCTTTGTGAGCACTAGAAGCTTCACTTGGTATAGGAGATCTTATGTTGACAGGAGGAAAACTCCTCGTACACTGAAGAGGTGATCTCATTCATGCAGGAAAAAGATCAAAGTTATGTTTTTGCAACAATTCAAATGTAGGATCAATATGTCCTTGAGCCCTTCTACCACGTGTATAACTTTATTCTATTGGGTGAATATTTTGTTATCAACTAACTGATAACAAAATGGTTATATCAACCACAGTATAGTGAGATTAAATCTCTCCTCTCAGAAAGGGGAGGCTCCCTTCTTATTGCTAATTATAAACAACTAGTAATTAACTAAAATTATTTACACTAAGATTAACCATGGGGTGTTTCCATATCATCCTACTTTCTTTTTTCATAATAGATGTTTTATTCTACAAAGTTAAAATGATAATATCGTGATGTTTATAACATGTAATAAAACCACAAAATACTAGTTGGAGCAATAATATCCAATATCGAATTTAGTTAGATGAAAGAATAACTAGAATGATACCAAAAAGTGTTAATGGCAAGAAAACCCACAAAATCATAAAGTATTTTGTTTTTTTATTATGATGATGAAAGTAAAAAGGTGTGATATATCTTGCAAGACAAAGTCTCCAACGTATGCCACAATAGGATCAAATAAATGAAGATGATAACATGCATCCCAAAGTCTTCATATTATCTCCAAATTACAAACATAAAAACAATTTCCAAATATAATATTGCAGCTCAAAGACTATAAAATCATATTTGGATTACCTCTTAGAATATATGATTCCACACTATGATTCAATCATGTAGAAGAGAATGTAATAGGAAAGACATAAGAACAATCCCTATACACAACAAACTTTATCCAAGGTAAATATTGGATGCCAACTTGCTTCTTTTTATTGATTGAATTTGATTCACAATTTGAAAATGAAGTTCCAATTCACTCTTGAATTTGGCAGTGCTTCACTTCATAAGCTAAAAGATAACATTTGCACAAGAGCTCCCTCTTATTTATAAAGAGAAGTCAAGAGCAAAAAATGGAAATCTATAACTACTTTGACTTATTCAAAGGAAGAGTATGATTTTATTTAGGACTACACTCTTCTTATATATAATTATCATATTACAAAAGACATGTAAAATATACAAATTAGAAACTACATATTTAAAGAAAACTTGAGAAATAAACCAAGTATCAACAAGCACATTCTTTTATTCTTCTCCAAAAAATCTTCATATTTCTTCAATGTGGCCTGAACTTTAGAGTCGTTTGGCCCAGTTGTATACCTGAAGATGACGAGCACTCATGTGATGGAGTCCTTGATACTGATATGCACTTTTCTATGCTTATCCAATATCACTTTTAAGTCATCTAGAATCACTTGAAAATCAACTAATTTATCAATGGAAGCTAATGAAAAGGCTTCAAACTCAATATTGGCATGAATTAGTGAAGTGAATTATTTGATAATTGCATCCACATGAAGAAACTTTTGATTGTCATCAAGTATTTGGTAGGAAGTTCCCCAGTCTTGACGGTGATATCTGATCCTCTGACATTGCTTATCTCTTGAGCTTCTTGCAAATATTTGATTAATTCATTGATGACATCTCTCTTATGTTTCATTGCTTCTTGAAATCCAATGAACATCTTTCTTGTGGGGATCGCCCCCTTTTTCCACCAACACATCTAGCTTGAAATCTCTCAACTTGATCCAAGCTTCAAGATCTTTCCCTATCAATTGCAAATTCTAAGATAATTTATCAAGTGTTTGGTTTAATTCTGACTTAAAATTTTCCATATTGTTGATCAACTAAATGGAAGACTTCAATAGTTGAGTGCCTTGTGCCATTATCTTATCTGTCTATGTATTGAAAGTCTTTCCTTTTGCACCAATCCTTTCAACCTTTTGGATGGAAACATCATCCACACTTGTTGTAATAGGTTTGATGGACTCAAAAGATTGAGTTATTCCGCCTTGATCTACGTACGAAAGTAAGTTGTTCCAACCTTGATCTTTAGTTGATCCTTGATAATTGTATCTCTATCATATTTCTCAATCAAAGAAGTCATTATTGCTCACAAGTCCTCCTTAGTGCTTTCATGTGATCAAAGTACGAAAGTGAGTTGTTCCACCTTGATCTTTAGTTGATCCTTGATAATTATATCTCTATCATATTTCTCAATCAAAGAAGCCATTATTGCTCACTAGTCCTCCTTAGTGCTTCCATGTGTTTGCTTTCCTAGCTCAATCCTTGTAATTGCATAGTCAACACCTTCAACTTCTTCAATAGTGTTTTCTAAGGGAGGTTGTGCAACTTTGACATACTTATTACTTGACTTGTCAACCATCACCCTTGAAAGAGTTTTAGCCTTCTTTGAATTCTTGGTCTTTGTCAGAACAAGTTGGCCAAAATCAAAGTTGTTTGGGGAGACATCTTGTTTCTTCCTTCTTGGTGTCTGTGATGTCAACTAATTAAGGAGGAAGAGTGGAAGAACCTCCTTCTATTCCTACTACCAAATTTTGTGTGGATGGGGGGGTTGATTTTATAACAGTGGTAGTCAAAATAGGTGGAGTTTGGGTCAGCACTGCAGTAGGGATCTCCACACTTGACACTTGAAGTGCAGATGTATCCATGAACTTATCAAATTCAACCTGGGTGAATGTGTCAAGAATTAATGAGGTCACATCAGATAAACTAGGAATAGAAGAATGAGAGCCAAAAACATTCTCAATATTGCCTCAAGGACTTTTAAAAATGGACCCACTAGTGGGTGATGAATGACTAGACTATACAAACATGGTAGGACTAGTAAGAATAGTGGAAATAGCAGGTAAAGGTTATACACTTGAAACAATAGGAGTAGGACTTTGCATTGCCTAAACTATTGGGGAAGAGGAAATACTTTATAACATAGAAGCTATAAGAGAGGAGGAAGGAGATTCTTCATGAGGTGACTCTAGTTGAGAATTAACAAGAGATTCATGTGATTATTCAACTACATTCTCTTCCTCTTTTTCTTCTACTTGAGTTGATGCTTCCTCTTTATCCTTATCTTTATTCCTCTTGATTTTGAAGATAAATTTAGAAGTCTTGCTACTACTAGGAGCATCATCCTTATTCCTTGTCCTTATTTCTCCCTTTTTACCAGAAGGCCTTTTAGTACCCTCCTCCTTTGATCCTATGTTGAAGAATTTCAACTTTATCCTCTATCTTGTAGCCAAACATTGGTATTCGCAAGAGTAGGTCAAAACCTCTCTCTTATTGAAATCATTTCCTTTTGGGACCATTGTATCAACAAAAAAGGAGTGTCAACAATCTTGTTCTCCTCATATGTGGGATCTACAATGTCATCTTCATCCTCCATATCCTTAGGAATATCAACCACTTCTAGGTTCCTGATTTTTTCCAAGGTAAGCCAATTGAATTCTATCTTCCTTATATCTTACTCACACTTAAATTCATCCCATATTTCATCAATTTTGTGAACATGGGTGTAGCTTTTCCTAAGCTTATCTTTCATTCCCATGTAGTCAAAGTCATTCCTCTTTTTGTATTTT
>VDFB02264689.1:0-24701 GCA_007258455.2 Sequoia sempervirens
TATAAGTATTAATGATTGTGTGTGTATATGTATATATATATATATACATATCGCTCAAAGCAATAAAGTAATATCCACTTGATAATTGAATGATTATGACTAAGTGATATATTCATAATAATACCATATTCAAAATGATACTTAGATGTATATATCACACCCTATATCGTGCACATTTATAATAATCGGTCTTAATTTATTAAATGAACTAGCCTTATATATAAGAGCACACACAGACACGCTATATATATAGTGTAAATATGTATATGTATATGTATATATATACACAAAATCACACATATATATAAATTCCATAGGAACACGATGATCAAATAGTCCATTTGACACTTGAATGACTATGACCATATGGTTATGTCCTCATATCACAAAATCACACATATATATAAATTCCATAGGAACACAATGATCAAATAGTCCATTTGACACTTGAATGACTATGACCATATGGTTATGTCCTCATATTACATCATATTAACATTTATATATATATATCCATATCTATACATATGTTGTCATACTCGTACGGACATCCCATTATATCCAACATACGTTTATGTCAAAATATGCATATATCCCAAATACTCATTCAACCATACAATCAAGCATAGTAATATACAAAAGGAATCATAAGCTCCAAACATATAAACATCATGCAAGTGTGCATTCAAAAATAGTCACAACCCTTACTAATGCAACACATCATACTAAGGATGAATTACCATTCCCCAACACTATGTCTAGACTCAACCCTTCTACTATGAGTGTTTGTAAGCTCAGATAGGTTTCATTTAGGGTTATCTGACCAATCACTTCTCTAGAGTGATACTTCCCCTCCCTTTCAAAGGATTGAACCTGACCCTGCAACTAGCTCATCACATTTGCAACGGTAGTTAGACGTTCACAATAAATCCATATGCATCATAAAATTTAGCATATTCATATAGCAATAAATGTAAACATATTTAATCTTTCAAGCCATATTAAGCATTTATCAATACTTTCACATAATACCTATTTCAGTATTCCATTCTTTTAGAAAGCATATCAAACTCATGATTGCATTTACCATCCTATTTACCCGTGAAGGTAAAAGTAAATCAGTAACAACAAGACAAAGTGTGATAAAGAGTCTATGGTGGTTGCATATCCATGATTCCTTGACTTTGGTAGGGTCCACTTCGATTCCCCTTCGTGATACAATGTATCCCAAAATTTTATATGTAGTGACTCCAAAAATGCACTTCTTTATAGGGTTCAACAATGCGATCCACCACCTTGATGTGTTATTCCTCCAATTCAGAAAGAAACACAACATGCTTGTCAATGGAACTGTCAAAAGTCTCATCTTTAATGGCCTTATCCAACTTTAGAACATGCAACTCTAATGTGATAGGTATATCTACATTCAAACCATACAAGAGTTGAAATGAAGACATGCAATTGCTCGTTTAGGGGTAATATGATCCACCCACAATGCATTGTACAATGCCTTATGTCAGGATCTCTAATTTTCATCCACCAACTTTCTAATTATGGTAAGCAGATTCTCGTTGCTTGACTCAACTTGACCATTCCCTTGGGGGTAATAGTCAAAACAATGAGCAAGAGTGATTCCATACCAAAAAAAAACTTTGTTATTCATTGGATGAAAAACAAGTAGCATTATTTGCTACTATCTTATTTGGAATGTCAAACCTTGAGATAATATTTTATTTAAGGAAGTTGCAAACCACTTATGAAGTAGCATGCTTTACTATAATGGCTTTCACCTAGTTAACTTGGGTTTCCCCATGAACTGTTGACATAATTCACATGTATGCACCCAATTGTATGCATCTTGAAAGAGTACGGTTTAGTATTACTTTGCTCTCAAAATCTTGTGAGTAGTAACTGGAGTTGAGAAATGTCCCCCACATGCCAAACTATGAAAAAATTCCAGCAACTTGGCCTTTTGTGCTTTGTTCACACATCGTAGAAAAGTTTTGTTAATGCTCATCTTGTACAAACCATTATCCCAAAGAAAAATGTTTTTCGCTTTGAGCTTGATTTTCCTTTTCTCCTTATATGATAAATTCTCAGGACACTCTCCATATGTGAGGAAGCGTGCAATGTTAGAATACCACTCATTCATTGTGCTTATGAACAAGACTAACAAATTCTTCAATATTTGCTTCAAGTCATCATCACATATGTCTTCTAGTTTATTATCAATGATTAACTAACATAAACCCTTCCCACAAACTAGTTTGGTGGGCTTAATCCCCATATCATATTCTTGTCTTTTGGCAATCCAATTACCTCTCTTAGTCCCAAATTCCTATTAATTCAAGATGAACTTTAACGTTGTATCAAGCACTAGTGCAATGATATGGAAGATGAGGAGGTAAAACCTAAAGTGCTTAACTATTTTTACCATAGTTGAAGCATGCTTCTCTATCATTGAGTACTTGAGTTCATGAATCTTCAAAGGATAACTCATGAAAGCTATTGGGGATTCAATCCCTTCATTGTTTTGTTGCACCGAGATGGAAGATAGAGTATGCTCTAAGGCATACTTGTACATGGTGAAGTCTTTTGTATAGTTTGGGAAGACTAAGACTGGAGCATGAGAAATTTCCTCTTTTATATCATTGAAAGTAGCTTTACCTTCTATACTCCACTAAAATATTGACTTTCATTTCATCATATCCACAATATGATGAGTCTTATATGCAAATTCTAGAACAAATCTTCACAAGAAGTTCACCTTCCCAAAGAAGGAATGTACTACTATCTTACTTGAAGGTAGGGTAAGATTCTGGATGGACTTGAACCGCTCAGGACCAATCTCGATTCCTTCCTTAGACACTATGTGTCTAACGAGCTTACCTTCGATAACCCCAAAAATGGATTTCTTGGAATTAAGGGAAATACCATGCTATCGACACCTTTCTAGCACTTGTTGTAAATGATGATAATGATCTCAACAATCTTTAGAAAATATCGTCAAAGCATCAAGGTAAACTACAATAAACTTACCCATCACATCATGAAAAGCTAGGTTCATTGCCCTTTGAAAAGTGGAACCGACATTGATCAACCCAAAAGGCATTTTGTGATATGCAAAAGTGACCCATGGAGTAGTGAAAGCACTCTTGTGTTGATCTTCTTCACTTACTTCTACTTGGTTGTATCCTAAAAAATTATCTAACATAGAACACATTTTTTAATTTGTCACTATTTGTAGAACTTGATCCATACTGGCAGTGGGTAATTATCTTTTAATGACAATTGATTTAGATTACAAAGATCCACACAAATGCGGATTTCTCCATTCTTCTTTCGTAATGGAACAATGTTAGCTATTAATGTTGAATGATGAATAGGAAAAATAATTCTAGCATTAAGCATTTTCTAAATCTCAACAGGAATGGTACTTGAGATTTTTGGGTTGTACTACCTCTGTTTCTACTTATGAGGCATTGAACCTAATTTTAGAGGAATCTCCTGTTGAACTTCTTTTGGATGTAAATACTTCAAGTCATCATATGATTAGGCAAGTACATCCATGTACTTCAAAAAAAGTGTTACAAACTTTTTCTTTTTGTCCAACATGTAACATTTCCCAATATTCACCATTTTGGGATCCTCTTATATTTCCAAATTAATTTGTTCAACTTCTATTAACAAATCAAATCCAAATTGTTGCTACTTCTTGACATAGTGATCGTGCTTATCAATTTTTTTTCAAGATATACAAATCCTTTGGGAATTTTATTCCCTTTTAGTTGTAGGATTTCCTTGCTAGTTTCCTGATGTACTTTAGAGATTGGTTCTTGAGAAGTAAAGTCACTTCCTTCAAAAAATAGATTGCTTAATTTTTTCGCCTTCTCCAGAATGGCAATAATTTGATTATCATCATTGAATATTTTCCAATGGTTGGAATTTTTAGGGACACTGGGTTAGAAAGCCAACTCAATGGTATACTTAGTTCCTTGGAAATATTTATGAGGAACCATGATAGTGGTTGATACAACAAAAAAATATGTCCTATCATTATAGTCCATTAGAACCACAGATATGTCAAAAGCATCAAAATATTCTATGCAATCTCAAACACGATTTTAGTAATTCTTTATCCTTTCATTCTTTGTCTAATATAAATTTCTTACCTGAAAAATAACCAATTCAACATTACCTTGAGAATGAAGATTCCTAATTCCTTTCCTTTGTGTAAAATGTGTTCCTAACAATAAGGCCTCATATTCAATAGTATTGTTAGTGTTGTCAAATTTCAACTTGAAAGAAAAGGGGAAGATCTTTCCTTCTAGGGATATGAGAACTATCCCTACTCTAGATCTAGTGGAAGAACAACTACCATCAAACTCTAAAGTCCAAATATCATTTGAACCTCATATAATGACAGTTTAAAAAATGGAATCTCTTCACTAGAAGAGGATGGGTCATTAGTTGCTTGATCTTCACTCAAATCATTGTTTGAAGACTCGGAAACTTCATCAATCATAAAGAAATAGGTTCCCATTCTAGAGGACTAAAAAAGAATCTAAGCTTTCGTATCCTTGGATTTGGTCACAATGTACTTAGTTTCCCTTTCTAGGATAAGCTTTTGCATAACACCTCTAACAGGTATTCTAGCGTTAGACCAATCCATGTTGATCTCACCACTAATATCCTTGCAAAAATTTTGTCCCAACAATATTCTATTTGAAGCTAGGACATCAACTACAAGAACTGTCATCTTTATCTTCTTATCAAGAAAAAGCAACAAATGCAAACTAAGCATCTTTGATTTTCCCTATGAGGGGAAATTGCTTGGTTTCCATAGAAAAAAAATGGCCAAAATTCTTTGTAAAATTTAATCCCAAAGAATTAGCTACTTTGGTTGGTATCACATTATTAGAAGCATCTAAATCAATGACATAGTTACTAAGTTTATGACCATTGACTAATAAGGAAATGCATAAAGTTTCTATTTTCCCATGAATAGATGAAGGAGTTGTGCAACGAGATTACTTTGTGTAGGCTTTAGTTTAGGAGAAACAAATATGTTTTGGGAAGATTCTTAACTAGGATGAGCTCCTTTGTTTTTGACAAACTTAGCTATTCTATTAGATTGGTCAGGGTTACCTTGGAGATACTCAACATCAAATATTTGGATTTTTGTCTTCTTAGTGTGGTCTATAGTATCAAAAGCTTGGTAAGGATTCACCAAAGAAGGCAAAGGATTTTCACTTTGGGGTTTTGGATTTGGTGCATTGTTTCTAGGTATAGAAGATGAAGCAAGAGGATTTGGCATACTTGTTTGTTTCCCGCTATGTCCTTTGGTTGAATTGGAAAAGGGGTCCCCCTCTTAGCAATTGTGATTTCTGGACATGGATTATCCTTTGACTTAGTTCCATCAACTTCCTATTGATGATTGACTTGATTTTGAGAATGAGTAAAATGATGTAAGCCTCACCACATTTCTCTTCTTCTTGTTCTTCTTCATAATTCAAAAACCTGATGTTAGATTTGCCAGCTATCTTTGCTTCCTCCTCTTTGAAGAGATTAGCACCATCTTCTGAGATATATTCTAATTATGCAAGATTGTCTTATTTAGATTCATAATAACCCACTATTGCATTTACTAGTGGTGCCTCAAGTGCAATCCTTCCTTGCAGTGGGGAAGTTTGTTCTAGTTTTGATTCCTTCCAACATTGTTAGGATAGTTAGAAGCATTTGGGTATGCTCTTAGAATGTCTTTGTAGGAAGGAATATACAAACCTTGAGAAATCCACTTCTTGAGAGCCAACAATTCATTAGCTAGCTTTTGCACCATAGGGTCTATGGTGTTAGTGGAAGGTGAGGCTAAAGAGGACTATCCTTTAGACCTATTTGGACCATTTCTTATTTTATCTACAATAATTAGATCATCCTCTATTTTTGTAGCTAAACTTTGAGCAACTACAAGATTAGCTAGGACTGCTCTCGATATAAGAAAGCTCACCTCAGGCAATTGAGTGTTGATGAAGAAACACTTCAAGTTTTTAGATGTAGGTTGAGCAATACCTAGAATTCTATTTTTTAACTAATTGAACTTAGCCATGAACTCATGCATGGGCTTGTGTGGTTCCCTCTTAATTTGAGTGAGTTGGGACAACAATGCATGAGCATCTTCTGTTGGTTTAAACCTCTCTCTAAGTTTGGTTCAAAGAGTATCCCAACTAGTAATACTTTTAGTCGAAAGATGATAAAACCAATCAACAACCACTCTTTGGAGTGTTTCAATAAATAACCTTATAGACACATCTTCATGCTCTACTCCAAGAACTTTTTATGTAATGTAGAATGCGACAATATGCTCATTTGGATGTTGTTTACCATCTCGATAAAACTTGGGAAATTTATTTTATGAACCATGAGGAAGTTAATGTGATGGTGGTGCAAAATTCAATGGGTCAAAAGCATTTCCCTAAGGACCTTGAGCAACCTTCTTCCTAGGTTGAATGGAGGAATAACAAACCTTTGAAGTGGTAAGATATGCAATGCTTTGTGAGCACTGGAAGCTTCACTTGGTATAGGAGATCTTATGTTGACAGGAGGAAAACTCCTCGTACACTGAAGAGGTGATCTCATTCATGCAGGAAAAAGATCAAAGTTCTATTTTTGCAACAATTCAAATGTAGGATCAATATGTCCTTGAGCCCTTCTACCACGTGTATAACTTTATTCTATTGGGTGAATATTTTGTTATCAACTAACTGATAACAAAATGGTTATATCAACCACAGTATAGTGAGATTAAATCTCTCCTCTCAGAAAGGGGAGGCTCCCTTCTTATTGCTAATTATAAACAACTAGTAATTAACTAAAATTATTTACACTAAGATTAACCATGGGGTGTTTCCATATCATCCTACTTTCTTTTATCATAATAGATGTTTTATTCTACAAAGTTAAAATGATAATATCGTGATGTTTATAACATGTAATAAAACCACAAAATACTAGTTGGAGCAATAATATCCAATATCGAATTTAGTTAGATGAAAGAATAACTAGAATGATACCAAAAAGTGTTAATGGCAAGAAAACCCACAAAATCATAAAGTATTTTGTTTTTTTATTATGATGATGAAAGTAAAAAGGTGTGATATATCTTGCAAGACAAAGTCTCCAACGTATGCCACAATAGGATCAAATAAATGAAGATGATAACATGCATCCCAAAGTCTTCATATTATCTCCAAATTACAAACATAAAAACAATTTCCAAATATAATATTGCAGCTCAAAGACTATAAAATCATATTTGGATTACCTCTTAGAATATATGATTCCACACTATGATTCAATCATGTAGAAGAGAATGTAATAGGAAAGACATAAGAACAATCCCTATACACAACAAACTTTATCCAAGGTAAATATTGGATGCCAACTTGCTTCTTTTTATTGATTGAATTTGATTCACAATTTGAAAATGAAGTTCCAATTCACTCTTGAATTTGGCAGTGCTTCACTTCATAAGCTAAAAGATAACATTTGCACAAGAGCTCCCTCTTATTTATAAAGAGAAGTCAAGAGCAAAAAATGGAAATCTATAACTACTTTGACTTATTCAAAGGAAGAGTATGATTTTATTTAGGACTACACTCTTCTTATATATAATTATCATATTACAAAAGACATGTAAAATATACAAATTAGAAACTACATATTTAAAGAAAACTTGAGAAATAAACCAAGTATCAACAAGCACATTCTTTTATTCTTCTCCAAAAAATCTTCATATTTCTTCAATGTGGCCTGAACTTTAGAGTCGTTTGGCCCAGTTGTATACCTGAAGATGACGAGCACTCATGTGATGGAGTCCTTGATACTGATATGCACTTTTCTATGCTTATCCAATATCACTTTTAAGTCATCTAGAATCACTTGAAAATCAACTAATTTATCAATGGAAGCTAATGAAAAGGCTTCAAACTCAATATTGGCATGAATTAGTGAAGTGAATTATTTGATAATTGCATCCACATGAAGAAACTTTTGATTGTCATCAAGTATTTGGTAGGAAGTTCCCCAGTCTTGACGGTGATATCTGATCCTCTGACATTGCTTATCTCTTGAGCTTCTTGCAAATATTTGATTAATTCATTGATGACATCTCTCTTATGTTTCATTGCTTCTTGAAATCCAATGAACATCTTTCTTGTGGGGATTGCCCCCTTTTTCCACCAACACATCTAGCTTGAAATCTCTCAACTTGATCCAAGCTTCAAGATCTTTCCCTATCAATTGCAAATTCTAAGATAATTTATCAAGTGTTTGGTTTAATTCTGACTTAAAATTTTCCATATTGTTGATCAACTAAATGGAAGACTTCAATAGTTGAGTGCCTTGTGCCATTATCTTATCTGTCTATGTATTGAAAGTCTTTCCTTTTGCACCAATCCTTTCAACCTTTTGGATGGAAACATCATCCACACTTGTTGTAATAGGTTTGATGGACTCAAAAGATTGAGTTATTCCGCCTTGATCTACGTACGAAAGTAAGTTGTTCCAACCTTGATCTTTAGTTGATCCTTGATAATTGTATCTCTATCATATTTCTCAATCAAAGAAGTCATTATTGCTCACAAGTCCTCCTTAGTGCTTTCATGTGATCAAAGTACGAAAGTGAGTTGTTCCACCTTGATCTTTAGTTGATCCTTGATAATTATATCTCTATCATATTTCTCAATCAAAGAAGCCATTATTGCTCACTAGTCCTCCTTAGTGCTTCCATGTGTTTGCTTTCCTAGCTCAATCCTTGTAATTGCATAGTCAACACCTTCAACTTCTTCAATAGTGTTTTCTAAGGGAGGTTGTGCAACTTTGACATACTTATTACTTGACTTGTCAACCATCACCCTTGAAAGAGTTTTAGCCTTCTTTGAATTCTTGGTCTTTGTCAGAACAAGTTGGCCAAAATCAAAGTTGTTTGGGGAGACATCTTGTTTCTTCCTTCTTGGTGTCTGTGATGTCAACTAATTAAGGAGGAAGAGTGGAAGAACCTCCTTCTATTCCTACTACCAAATTTTGTGTGGATGGGGGGGTTGATTTTATAACAGTGGTAGTCAAAATAGGTGGAGTTTGGGTCAGCACTGCAGTAGGGATCTCCACACTTGACACTTGAAGTGCAGATGTATCCATGAACTTATCAAATTCAACCTGGGTGAATGTGTCAAGAATTAATGAGGTCACATCAGATAAACTAGGAATAGAAGAATGAGAGCCAAAAACATTCTCAATATTGCCTCAAGGACTTTTAAAAATGGACCCACTAGTGGGTGATGAATGACTAGACTATACAAACATGGTAGGACTAGTAAGAATAGTGGAAATAGCAGGTAAAGGTTATACACTTGAAACAATAGGAGTAGGACTTTGCATTGCCTAAACTATTGGGGAAGAGGAAATACTTTATAACATAGAAGCTATAAGAGAGGAGGAAGGAGATTCTTCATGAGGTGACTCTAGTTGAGAATTAACAAGAGATTCATGTGATTATTCAACTACATTCTCTTCCTCTTTTTCTTCTACTTGAGTTGATGCTTCCTCTTTATCCTTATCTTTATTCCTCTTGATTTTGAAGATAAATTTAGAAGTCTTGCTACTACTAGGAGCATCATCCTTATTCCTTGTCCTTATTTCTCCCTTTTTACCAGAAGGCCTTTTAGTACCCTCCTTTGATCCTATGTTGAAGAATTTCAACTTTATCCTCTATCTTGTAGCCAAACATTGGTATTTGCAAGAGTAGGTCAAAACCTCTCTCTTATTGAAATCATTTCCTTTTGGGACCATTGTATCAACAAAAAAGGAGTGTCAACAATCTTGTTCTCCTCATCTGTGGGATCTACAATGTCATCTTCATCCTCCATATCCTTAGGAATATCAACCACTTCTGGGTTCCTGATTTGTTCCAAGGTAAGCCAATTGAATTCTATCTTCCTTATATCTTCCTCACACTTAAATTCATCCCATATTTCATCAATTTTGTGAACATGGGTGTAGCTTTTCCTAAGCTTATCTTTCATTCCCATGTAGTCAAAGTCATTCCTCTTTTTGTATTTTTTCATTGTTACCCATTGCATCTTAGTCTTCATGGCTTTGTCTTTGGGAGAAGTAGTGATAAAATACCTACCAATGGTCAAAGGAAGCTTGAAATTGGCTTTATGTGATTCAACCTACTTGCTATGTACTACCATAATTTTCTTGCACATGAGTATAATTTTATCATTGGGATATCTGGGTAGCATATATGGATATTTGTCAAAGCACTCAACCCTGATGTATGTGAAGGTAGGAAACTGTAGGAACATACAACCAAATTTTTTGACAAGTTCATATGCTTCATCTAAAACTCGTTTCTTCTCAAGTTCCTTGTCAAACATGCACATGTAGGAATATAAAAATGTATCATTAACTCTCCTAAAATGTTTGATGGTCTGATTAAAATTTAATTTATAATAATATTCATATACATGAACCTTTCTCCTTTCACCTTCTAAAGATATACTAGATACAAAGTCATGTAAAACTTCAATGAAGTAGATACCTTAGAAAGTTGTTCACAAATAACATCACTATTATGCTTTCCCCAAAATATTTTATGTTGACCTTTCTTTATGACATAGATATAGTGGTACATCCATTGTTGGAAGTGTTGGATGTTGGGAGCCCTTTAGCTTGACTAAGAATACTTATTAGGTCATTCACCTCCTCAAAGAACTCAGTGCAGTGGAGGTTCTTAGGCCACCTTGTAATGGTAGGCCTATAATTCTTGAGCCATTAAGTGTTGATGTTCTTTTTACACTTATCAAAATTGTTTTCATAAAAGGATTGTGATGCCTCCATGATGAGGTCATCATTGTAAAGAAAGTAGAGGTGCGGAAACACTTTCCTAACGTTAAATCCACAGGGAAGAATGCAATGCAGGACTTTTAATTTTCAAATTACAATCTAATTAAGACACACATGAAAGATTAACAAAAATAGAACAAATACACAAAGGCAAATTGAACACTAGATTTACGTGGGAAAACCCTATCGGGAAAAAACCCACCACACCAAGCTGAATCTCTTTGTATTTCAATAATAACAAATTACATACAATCAGAAATACAACTCTCTAGTATTTCATAGTAGCTTCACTGTTCAATCTAGTTACAGAAAAAATTATCTCTCTCAACCATTCGACTCACTCATCATCATACTCAAATCAAAATCAATTTGCTTTTATTTTATCACATTCTAATTTTTCCTTCTGTGCATCCTTATCTGCCAGATCTCCATCAAGGAAAGTTTCCATGTTGTTTTAGATTTTTCCCTGCAAGTTGTTTTACCAGTGCTACAACAGTTACAAAAAACCAACTGTCATCAGTTTGAAAACCGCTTCCTCTGATTGGTCCAACAGGATGCCACACAGGATGGTCACATGGTCAATGTCATTCAACTTTGTTGGCATATCGATGAGACACTAACAGTGTCTCCCCAATGCCACAAAGTAATCACTTTGATATCAGCTTAAGTCTCCAATAGTCGGCAAGAGATTTCAATGAATTCCATGAGTCATACTGAAACCATCGATGTTCATTTTGTTCCTATCGACAAGGGTTTCTCTTATCAGCGAGACTCGTATCAAATTCCATAAGTCATATCAAACTTAGAGAAACCATCAACAAGATTTCCATATATCGCCAAGACCTTATGTCGAAATCTTCAAGTTATGTCGTCGAGTGATTTCCATTCGGCATGACAATTGCATTTCGGTGTGACTCATATCAAAGTCAGAAGTCACAACGATGAGTTACACTATTGGCAAGACATACCGATCTCGCCAAGACTTCCCATCGACCACTACATGTTACACAGAAGCCTTACTTTTATCGGTAAGACCCCACGGTTTCAGTGAGACTTCATATCGAAAGACATAGCTTGCACCGAATGTCACATATTGTTGGAAAGACTCATGTCTTTCACCATGACCTTTCTTCGAGCGGCTCAAGTCTTATTGAAGACCATTGGCGTGACTTACCCAAGTTGCCAAGACTTCTCAACGAAGTCTTTTGTCACCGCAAAGACATACTCCAGTCGGCGTGACCTAGCTACATTGCAGAGACATCTCCTCGTGACCTTTATGTTAGCCCAACGTCGGCATGACTTACTTTGGTCACCAAGACTTCATGCCGATGTCTTTGAAGTCACCGCGAGATTCTATGTGGACACCTATTCGATGAGACATTCTGCTGATCGCCAAGACTTTATCCCAAGAGCCTTGTGTTTCCCCGATGACCAAATGTCATCGGTGAGACTTTCACCATTCGTTGGGACTTCTCCCTGACACCCATGAGTTAACCCGATAAGATCAAACTGTCATCCAAGGATCTTCATTTGCCAAAAGGTCACAGCGAACACACAAGGTCACAACAATAGACTTGTTGGCAAGACATCGACCCTGTCACAACACATGAACATTTCAAGAGCTTCAGAACAATTAGTTGGCCAGACATCCATGATGTCACACCAACTTTGCCTTCAAGGGGTTTCATGTCAGTAAGGATTGAGGCACATATTTCAACAAGCTCCCACTTGACGAAGACCTTACTGACACCTCCAGAACATGATAAAACTACTAAAATTCATGGTCCAAGAGGCCCATCAAATTGGCACACCTCCTGAACTTGTTTGTGCTCACAGGCTTTGTCAATGCATTTGCAAAATTCTCCAGAGTATCCACTTTCTCCAAAAAGACCTTCCCATCCTCGACCATATCTCGTATAAAGTGATACTGTACATCTATATGTTTCATCATGGCATGGAAAGTAGGATTCTTTGCCAAACATATAACACTCTGACTGTCACAGTAAATTATAATTCTTCTAGCATCAAAGCCAATGTTAGAACACAGACATTTTAACTAGATTGCTTCTTTACAGGCATGTGTTGCTACCATGTATTCTGCCTCTATTGTGGATAAAGCGACTATAGCTTGCCGCTTGCTCATCCAACTCACTGCACCACCATTCATTGTGAAAATATATCCACTGGTGGATCTTCTGCTGTCAATGTCCCCTACCCAATCAGAGTCCACATAACCTTGAATACTAAGAGTCCTCTATGATTCAACCAAGTTGCCATGGTAACAAATAGCATAGTTTGAAGTGCCCTTTAGATACCTAAACACTCTCTTCACATCATCCCAATGTGTTTTTCCAAGGTTTTCCATGAACCTGCTAAGAACTCCCACTGCTTGGGCAATGTCTAGCCTTGTACAGACCATTGCATACATGAGACTGCCAACTGCACTTGCATAAGGTACACTGGTCATGTCCTCCATCTCAGTAGGAGATTTTGGACAATCCTCAATAGATAGCTTCATTCCCTGTGTAACTGGAACAACTAGCTGCTTGCACTCAGTCATACAAAATCTCTCTAGAACAGTCATGATATACTTACTCTGACTGAGCCAAAGTTTTCTATTCTTCCTATCCTTGGTTATTTCCATTCCCAGAATATACCCTTTTGCACCAGGATCTTTTATCTCGAACTTTGTAGATAGTTGAGACTTAAGATCAGAAATCATTAGCTTACTATTGCCTATGAACAACATATCATCAACATAGAGAGCAATAATAAGTATTTGATCACTTTCAGCTTTGTAATACACACAGTGATCAAATTTTGATCTTACAAATCCCAATGACAAAACAAATGTGTCAAACTTTTGGTACCACATTCTAGGGGACTGTTTTAAACCATACATATATTTCTTCAACTTGCAAACCAGTCTTTCTTTACCTTTTTCCACAAAGTGCTCTGGCTGGGACATATAAATTTCTTCTTCAAGATCACCATGAAGAAATGTTATCTTCACATCCATCTACTCAATTTCTAAGTCATACGCAACTGCAAGTGACAAAAGAAATCTAATGGATGTCAACTTAGCTATAGGAGAAAAGATTTCTCCATAATCAATTCCCTCTACCTGGGAATATCCTTTCGCAACCAGCCTTGCTTTATATTTCTCCACACTACTATCCAGACCTATTTTCTTTTTAAAAACCCATTTGTAGCCCATAACTTTTCTACCTTTAGGCAATGGCACCAAACTCCAGGTATCATTCTTTTCTAATGATGCCATCTCTTCGTTCATGGCTTCCAACCAAGAGTTTGAATTAGACATTTTAAATGCCTCTTTCACAGTCCTAGGTTCATCAGTGCTAGAAATTAAAGCATAGGCACAAGTAGACTCAATTAAAGAAAACCCATACCTATCAGGTTGCTTTATTTCACGAGTTGACCTCCTCACAGACTGAGGCTGAGGAGGTTCTTCATCTTCATCAGAACTTTCAGAACTACTTGAGCTCTTCTCAGTATCAGGTACATTTTGATTTTTCAATTCCTCTTTATCTAGTGTCGGAGGAATTGCTACTACATCCTTTTCATTTTTTGATTTTTTCTCTGACTGCAGATCCAATGTTGAAAGCTTCAGCTCAAGAAAGATAACACTTTTGTTGTACAAAACCTTCTCTGTCTTAGGATTCCAAAGCTTGTATTGTTTTATACCAGCACTATACCCAATAAAGATACACTTTACAACTTTATTTTCTAATTTAGATCTTTTTTCAAATGGCACATATGCATATGCCTCATAGCCAAAGACACAAATATGTCTCAAAGAGGGCTTCTTTCCAGACCATGCTTCCAAGGGTGTCTTCTCAACAAGAGCAGAGTTAGGAGAGCGATTTACCAAGTAACATGTTATAGAGACTGCTTCAGCCCAAAACTTCTCTTCCAAGCTAGCACTGCTCAGCATACTTCGTGCTCTTTCCATAATTGTCCTGTTGAACCTTTCAGCAACTCCATTTTGTTGTGGAGTGTAAGGTGTAGTCTTATGCCTTTTAATCCCATGGTCCTTACAACACCTTTTGAAATCATCTAAACAAAACTCACTGCCATTGTCAGTCCTTAGACATTTTATTTTTCTACCAATCTGATTTTCTACAAGGTTTTTAAATTCCTTAAACTGACCGAATAATTCTGATTTGCTTTTCAAAAAATATACAAACGCTCTTCTTGAATCATCATCAATAAACGACACATAGTATCTTGATTTAGACAAAGAAGAAACATTCACTGGACTAAACACATCAGAATGAATATAATCAAGCAAACTAGAAGATTTGTAAGGACTAGAATAAAATGAAACACGGTGTTGCTTTCCATATATGCAATGTTCGCAAAAATCGAACTCAAGGTTACAATCCTCAAGCCCTTCTACCAAGCTTTTAAACCTTTCTCACTAATTTGGCCTAGCCTATGATGCCAAAGCATGGTCTTCTCTGCTGGAATTTTAACCTCCATTGAGTTTACTTCATTAGGAACATTTTCCTTCTTTTCTTCATGAGTAGCCTTAAGTGACCTTTCAGAGACACTGTTGCATTGGACAACCAATGCATCCAACTTGTACAGAGTACCGATTCGAGCACCCCTATCCAACACCATAGAGCCTCTAGTCATCTTACAGCCATTTCCAGAGAACGTGACTTGCACTCCAATATCATTCAGCTTACTTACAAAAAGTAAATTACGAGCCAGACCTGGTATGTGCATTACATCATTGATTCCCTTCACTCTTCCATCAGGGAATTTAATTCTGACTCTTCCACGATCCACAATTTCCAAAGATGAATCACTTGCTAGGTACACCTTTCCACCATTGTGTTCTTCATACTTCATGAACCAATCTCTGTGAGATGTCGTGGAAAGATGCTCCAGAATCAATCAGCCAGACATCATCCGATGCCCGTGTAGCCAAAGCTACAATGAAAGCATCTACATCACTTTGAGAAGAATCATTTCCAGAAGAGTTCTTCTTCTTTTTCTTCTCCTTGTAATCCTTTCGGACATGACCAGGTTGCCCACAATTCCAACATTTCACTTTGGACTTCTTGCCAGGAGACTTTGATCTCCCTTCCGATTTTGATCTGGACTTCTTGTCCTTCTTCTTGCCTTTCTCCTTTGGTCTACCTCTGACAGCCATAGCCTCCTTTGCCATCTTAGAAGACTTTCTTCTCATTTCTTCTGATAACAGAGAAGCAACAACATCTTCCATCTTGAATGTGGATGTTGTACTCCCTATATCCATCACCAAATGATCCCAAGAATTAGGTAGAGAACATAGCAACGACATGCAACAATCTTCATCTTCAATCTTCACACCAACAAATGTCAACTGAGCAATCAACATGTTAAAAGCATTCAAGTGATCAGCAACATATCCTCCTTCTTGCATTCTCAAAGAGTACAACTTCTTCCTCAAAAATAACTTGTTCACCAAGGACTTGCCCTGATAAATGGATGCTAGTCTTTTCCACAAGGAAGAGGCTGTCTTTTCTTCATGTACATTCAGAAGAACAGAATTTGCTAAACAAAGCCTTACCATCCCTTTTGATTTTCTATCTTTGAAGTCCCAATCCTCTTGCTTCATGCCTTGAGGCATTGTTCCAGACACATCAGTCTAAAGATCACGATCCACTAACAGATCTTCCATCTTGAGTTTCCACAACTCGAAGTTGCTATCATTGAATTTCTCTATCTCCATCTTTTCGGATGTGCTTGCCATCTTAATCTATAATTAAATTGTTAGACCTCTACCTAACTCCCACTGAAAAAGATTTAACACAAAAAACCCAACCCATTCACAAGGATAACACAACTGGCCAGGCTCTGATACCACTTGTAAGGAAGGTAGAGGTGCGGAAACACTTTCCTAACGTTAAATCCACAAGGAAGAATGCAATGCAGGACTTTTAATTTTCAAATTACTATCTAATTAAGACACACATGAAAGATTAACAGAAACATAACAAATACACAAAGGCAAATTGAACACCAGATTTACGTGGGAAAACCCTATAGGGAAAAAACCCACCACACCAAGTTGAATCTCTTGGTATTTTAGTAATAACAAATTACATATAATTAGAATTTAGACAACTCTCTGGTATTTCATAGTAGCTTCATTGTTCAATCCAGTTATAGAAAAAATGCTCTCTCAACCATTTGATTCACTCATCATCATAGTCAAATCATAATCGATCTTCTTTTATTTTATCACATTTTGTTTTGCCTTCTATGCATCCTTATCCGCCAAATCTCTATCAAGGAAAGTTTCCATGCCGTTTTAGATTTTTCCTTGCAAGTTGTTTTACCAGTGCTGCAATAGTTACAAAAAACCAACCATCATCAGTTTGAAAACTGCTTCCTCTAATTGGTCCAGCAGGATGCCACATAGGATGGTCACATGGTCAATGTCGTTCAACTTTGTTGGCATATCGACGAGACACTAATAGTGTCTCCCCGATGCCACAAAGTAATCACTTCGATATCGGCTTAAGTCTCCAACAGTCGGCAAGAGATTTCAATGAATACCATGATTCATACCGAAACCATCGATGTTCATTTTGTTCCTATCGGTAAGAGTTTCTCTTATCAACGAGACTCATATCGAATTCCATAAGTCATATCAAACTTAGAGAAACCATCGACAAGACTTCCATATATCGCCAAGACCTTATGTCAAAATCTTCAAGTTATGTCATCGAGTGATTTCCATTCGGCGTGACAATCGCATTTCAGTGTGACTCATATCGAAGTCAGAAGTCACAATGATGAGTTACACTATCGGCAAGACATACCGATCTCGCCAAGACTTCCCATCGACCACTGCATGATACACTGAAGCCTTACTTCTATTGACAAGACCCCACGGTTTCGGTGAGACTTCATACCAAAAGACATAGCTTCCACCGAATGTCACATATTGTCAGCAAGACTCATGTCTTTCACCGTGACCTTTCTCCGAGTGGCTCAAGTCTTACCAAAGACCGTTTGCATGACTTACCCAACTCGCCAAGACTTCTCAACGAAGTCTTTTGTCACTGCGAAGACATACTCCCATCGGCGTGACCTAGCTGCATCGCTGAGACATCTCCCCATGACCTTTATGTTAGCTCAACATTAGCGTGACTTACTTCGGTCGCCAAGACTTCATGCCGAAGTCTTTGAAGTCGTTGCAAAGATTCTACATGGACACCTATTCGGTGAGACATTTTGCTGATCGCCAAGACTTTATCCCGAGAGCCTTGTGTTTCCCCGATGACCAAATGCCGTCGGTGAGACTTTCACCATTCGCTGGGACTTCTCCCCGACACCCGTGAGTTAACCTGATAAGATCAAACTGTCGCCCAAGGATCTTTATTTGCCAAAAGGTCACAACAAACACACAAGGTCACAGCGATATACTTGTCAGCAAGACATCGACCTTGTCACAGCGACATGAACATTTCAAGAGCTTCAGAATAGTTAGTCGGCCAAACATCCATGATGTCACACCGACTTTTCCTTCAAGGGGTTTCATGTCAGTAAGGATTGAGGCACATATTTCAACAATCATAATTATCAATGCTCAGGCACCTGAAATTTTGTCAAAGAACTCTTCATCTAGCCTTATTATCACTTTCTCATTTGCATCTATGATGTTCTTAGTTTCCTTGATGAAATGGGTGATTGTTGCTAATCAAAATTTAGGATTATGGGCCAACACCATAAATGAGGAAGCCAAGTGGATGTTGCTATCAAGAACACACTTCATGCTTGAATCAATAGGTCGCTTGTTTACCCTTTCTAGGAATTCAAATATATCCACATGACCTATCTTAATATTTGTGATGTTGTCTACATTAGATTCCATTGAAGTCACTAGAATCACACCTTGATACTTATACTTCATATTCTTTTTCTTCAGAGAAGGATCAAACATTAGTGAAGCAACTACAAAAAGGAATTTCAGAATCCTCTAATGTTGGAGAAATTTCAAGTTACCGTGCAGTTGCAAAAAAATTGTACTTATACATTTTTGATTTGTTGGTGTGTAGTTTAGAGAAAATTCTTTGAACTACATGGGGAATTTAGTACTAGATGTAAGGTCGAAGAAATTCTCTGCCTTTGCATGAGGGTAGTTATACTAGTGTAGTTCAAAGAATTTTCTCTGAACTACATACAATGCAGTTCAAATGGACAAGTGTAGGTCAAAGAAAATTCTTTGAATTGTATTTGTTTGGGTAAAGACTTGGTGTAGGTCGAGAAAAATTCTCTAACCTTCACTTGTGTAGTGCAATTATTATGCAGATCAAGGAATTCCTTGAAGAGCATGGGGTAAACCATGTATGGAGTAGTGTAGGAAAAAATCTATGCACTAAAGTTGTGAAGCGATGTTGTGTTGTTTGAGGAATTTTCCCTAAACTACACGTATGTTTTAGATACGTAAAGATGTTATTTAGGGAAAATTCCCCAAGCGACACAAGTTAGGTGCCTAGGTAAAGGGATGTAGCACATGAAAAATTCCTTGTGTAGCATGAGGATAAACAATGATTTATTGTTGCACATGGATGTTAATCAAGATAAAAACCCTAAACAACACATGTTAATGATGTGTAGGTTCATGGTGGGAGTTGGTGTTATGCAGTATAAATTTCTTGCATGACATAGAGACTATGAGTAGGGTTTGTTAATGCATGAGAATGAATTGGCGAAGAAACCATACTTGAATTAGAGTGTTACCTAGGGAAAAATCCTCAAACACCACATAAAAGAAGTGTGCAACTTGATTAAAACACAAAAGATAAATGAAAAACACGAGCAAAAACAAAAACCTAACATTTTAACCTAAACCTAAATTGCATAAACAAACAACACAATGTTAAAAACTATGGTCAATAATGGAAAAAAACAACATACCTCAAAAACCAAATAATGGCAAGAAATCAATTAAATCTCCATGGGATTTCAATACAAGAGTAGCATTGGGTAAGAAGATAGAGGAGACATTGAAATGGTGAAGAAACTAGGTGGAAAGAAAAGATAAACATGAAATAAAATGTGTTAAAAATGCATTTAAAATGACATTGAAAATACATTATTGCCAATATGTGCGAGTTCAAGAGTGTAGTCATAGAGAAAGTCTCAACAACTACATCTTGAGATGCAGTAAAAAAAACATGCAGGTTTGCTAAAATTCAGCGATAGTACATGTCAAGAAAAAACACTCTTGAAAATCTAACTTTTACATATTTTCAAAAGGTAGAAAACTGACCCGATCAAAATAACTTTTCAAGGGGTTTGACTATGCACAAGAGTAATCAAAATTTTCCTCAATGTGCATGCTTAGAAGACATAGGCTAAAAAATAGACAAGATTCATAGGGGTTATCCCATGAATTGAACAAGCGAAATTCGAGGATAACATTTCCATTTTCCTTTTTCTCTTGTGTTGTGACCATAAAATTTGTATCAACCTTAGGAGATGTTTCATGTGAATAATTTTGATGAAATTCCTTGGTTGCTTCAAATTTTTCTAACAAAGACCTTTTAATGGGTTTAGGACCAATGATGGATGATTTTGTGAATAGGTGTAAGATATGAAACTCTCAATTTTTGACAAGAATCTAGACTCAAGTTTTAGATGCATTTAATGTTGATGATGACGAACTTGCAAACCTTGGGAGTAGACTTGTGAATCTAAGGTGAGTTTTTCCAAAATATGTTTACTAATTCAACTAAATGCTTATAAATAGATTATTTCCAAACATGAAGCTAAACTAGCTGATAGGGTGAAAAACTTAGGCCTAAGAGATTTTTTTCAAAATTTCAAGTTACCATGTTTGATAGTTGATGTTTTGATGACTATATATTGATTGTTTGATGTTTGATCCTAATTAAAAACCTAAAAGGTGTTTTTGACAAGATCAAGATGTTAAAGGACATGCAATTTGTTTGATGTTTTGAGTGTTATTAGTGAGACAAGATTCTTTTTTCATTAATTTGGACCAATTGAATGCTTGTGAACCAAAAGACAAAATCAGATGATGTTTTGAAGGTTATTGTTTTCAAATTTTGGAAAAGGTGTTGCTCTATTTTTCTATGAAGGTACCAATATTTGAAAAGGCACCTCTATTTGGCAAAAGCATTAGACTATCCAAAAAAAGGTGTCACTATACAAATTTTTGTTATCCCTAGCAAAATGCACTACGATGTGCAAAGGCATTGATGTGAAATAGAAGACTTGATTTGGAAAAAATAGAAGTGTCAGTTTGTGCAAAGGCATCACACTATTTAGGTAAATGCATCAATTTGGCTAGGGGATCTTCAAAATGTGAGTAACTGACCTAATTTTTTTGATGTAACTTGACTTTTGAAAAACATAGTATACAACATGTAAACTGACTCCATTAGGTTTTTGGATGCTTTTCACATGTTCTTCTTCCACAAGAACACACTAATTGGTGTCACAAGGCCATCACATGAAAATATTCCATGAAGCACAACCTATTTAGTAGTTTAGTTTGGGTTTATCTTACTAAAATGGGCCTGCTAATTAAATACCACTCATAAAATGGGTAACTGGAGTATGTGCACATACACTACACACCTCTTACCTTGGAAGGAAAAGTTCCTTGCAAGGGGTTTTGTCACCTCAACTAGGATTGGTACATAGAAATTAACTTCATGGGATGATGTTATCCAATTGCACCACTAATAAAAGACATTCAAAAGTCTTAGGCCTCTAAAAATAATGGTTAATAGTGGGTAGATCATTGGTGAATACCGTTAGCTACATAGACATCTCCTCAAGGAACCAAAAAGTTGTAATCCTCTAATGAAAGTATAGTATGCTACATGCATAGATCAAACTACAACTTTTGTTCTCATCCAATTTATATAGAGCACCCGAAAACACCGCTTGAGGTCTAACCATTGAGTTCTCCATTAGGATGTATCTCAAGGCATGCCTCCTACTTGATAAAAAGGGAAGGATTCTTGTTACTATTTCTCTTCACCCAAGATCACACTAGGCATGAGGGGAGAGGATATGTAACAAATTCCTTTGGCTAAAAATGAACATGAAATGCAAATTCAAGATGTTTCTCTTCACCTAAGATCACACTAGGTGTAAGGGGAGGGGATACACATCCAACTTACCAAGCAAGAAAGATAATGAATACACTTGTTTATTTTAGTTGCACCAAAGTAGATGTGTCAGTTAATTTTATGCACCAAAGTTAAGACATGAAATTTGTATGTTCATTTTAACCCCATATAAAGATGCAATTTAATTGTCCAATTTTTAACACTAAATCCAAAACTAAGAGTTGTAGGGTTCAATTTTAAGCACCAAATCTAAATGTGAATCTACTCTAATGTATTACACTAAAATGGCTCTAAGATCATTCCTTTAAACAAGTGTTAATAAGCACTTTGGGATTTGATTCATGCTTCATGTTTTCCCTTCAACAAGTGTTAATAAATTCTTTTCACTTTTTATCCATGCTTCATGATTCTCCAAGCTTCTTGCAAATGTTAGTTTGTAAAGGAATCACTTGTTTCAGTAAAGGCATCACTCTATCAAACAAAAGCATCACTCTATTAGACAAAATCATCGGTCTGGCTATCTATAGAAGTATCACTATTTGGTAGATGCATCACTGTTTGAAGAAGCACAAACCCATAACCTACAAGAAAAAATTGAAAAGATGTTAGGAAAAGGCATCACCATTTGTAAAAGTGTCAGTTTGGTTAGCTGTAAATATGTCACTTTGCCTCTTGAAGTTGCAATGTCCAAAAAACTCAAACAAAAATTAGTTAGTTAGGGATGTGGGTCCCATTAGGCATGTCAAAATGTGTACATGGTTAGTCTAATTGATCAAATACTAAAGAATTAAAACAATAACAAGATGAAATGATCAACCAAAAGCCATATTCAATGAGATTTAACATATGACATAAGAAAGATTCAATCTAAAATAATTAAACATGAAATGAAGCTAAATGAAACTATCTAAGATGCAAACCAATGCAATCCACAATGCAATCCCATTGTGGATTTAGTGCAATTGAGTGAAGGTATGGTGTGGATTGCTCAAATTGCCTTCTCCATAGTTGATTTGATGCAAAATCTTGATGAATTAATGATAATGGTGGATGTTGATTGATAAATGCTCACTAGCTCAAGTATGAAATTGGGCAGAGCTTGGTTGCTCAAATGGTTGGTTGTGAATGAATTTTCATGTAAAATGAGAAGTATGTGTAGATTTTTGGAATGAATTAATGGTTGGGATCAAATTGTCTAATCAGAGAATGAAATTGAAGGAGAGAAGATGACATGGATCATAGATCAAATCAAGGGTTAACAATGCACAATAACATGGATCAAAGATTTTAATCAAATGTCCAAATTGCTTGAGACAATAACAAATCCCTTAATTTTAGGAGCATGTGGGAGATATTTCCATTTGTAGGGAAATATTTGAATTTGGAAAAAAGAATATTCCATGAGAATATTCTTTGAATGATTGGAGGAAATATTAGTCATTTAAACAATTTAATAAATTATATAATTGTGCAAGTGGAGGAAATTAGAAGCTTTAATTAAACAATTAGAAATTATTTAATCAAAGTGAGGATTATGACATTTAATTAAACAATTTGCATTATTTAATCAAAAGGAAAAAAAAAGTGTGAAGGATGAATTAATCATTTGATTAATAGGAGAAAATAGTGAATTTAATTAAACAATTGATATTATTTAATTAAATAGATGAAAATTAGTGAATTAGAAGAGAAATGACGTTAATAATTGAAATCTTGGTGTGTGATACAATCAAGACATTTTCAAGTGTCTACACATACATACATATATAATCTACTATACATGTATATATGTGTATAGATATACATATATCTTCAATTAGATGTATACATGTTTTCACATCTCTTTATATATATTCCTTTAACTTCTCTTATATATTCATAGTTTCAATTTCTTCTTGTCCTTATCTTACATACTTTCTTTCTTACACCTATATATTTTTAAATTCCATCTTTGTCCTTATTCTCTTAAACCTTTCTTAGATTGATCATATTTAATTTTATCATTTCCTTATTTTCTAGCATTGTTTCTTTTTTAAGAAATTAAATTACTTTCTATTTTTCTATCTTATTATTTTCCTTTTTTATGTATGTTTATATCTCATCAATTTTTCTTTCACATCTTTCCAATTAATTTTAATTTTTCTCTCATATTACTTTGTACTCCCCCCTTTTTAAGTCTACACTTCAATCCCTCATATTCCTCTTCTTGATGATGGAATCACTAAGTGAGATTTGAAACATTGAAAAAATATACATAGTTTAATTAGGAAGTTTGAGTCATTCTTCTTTATAAATTTTTAAATTTCCTTAGCTCTCAATGAGAGAAAAGCTCCTTGAATATAGGAAAAGAGGTGACAATCTACCTAATTTGTATTAGTTACACTTATTCAAAATTACCATTTATAAACAATTAATTAGATTATTAATTATTTAAATGATACGTGCTTTATAAAGCATATAATATACATAAGATTTTATAATTTTATATTAGAATAACATATAGATGTTATAAGGGTATCACCCCTAAAAACATTATGTTCTAATAAATACTCTCATAAATGTTTTACCAATAAAACTTAACATATTCTTAGATGATATTTCTCCATTATTTTAAATGACAAGAAATGTCTTTAAATATAACAACCAAGTATATGGATAAATATGAAA
>VDFB02264690.1:0-36653 GCA_007258455.2 Sequoia sempervirens
TTTCAATGGTATAAAATCAGCAGAAGAAAAACAGGAAATCCTACAATTGAACTCTATAGTAACAGATTCACTTGTTCCTAATTTATAAGGCAGTTTTGATAGCTCTGGACTTTCGGAATGGGGAGTATACTTGGATAAATAGGCATTAAGTCAAGGAAATGTTTCTCAGAATTGGACAGAATTTTGTTATCCAACCATTGATTTGACCCCACTAAACAAGTCAGTGCTGAAACCCATTATGCCATAATCTCAGATTGTTGGCTGATTTTGCTGAAGATAACAGCTTTCATCTAGAGGAAACATTCAATCTTATTTAGCTGACACACCTAGAATGTAGTGACAAGATCAAATGGTGGTGGAAGGAATAGAGGTATAACATGTACATATTCCACAAAAATCTGATATCTATTAAAAACTGCATCTGCTTGTGGAGTACAAAATCCTTTGGAAATATATTTACACAAACTGGGGAAATTAAGTCAGCCCTTGTGGATCTTCAAAAACAAATAAGGGAAGAGGGAAGATGAATTGTCTAATCATAATGTCATGGAATCAGAAGAGCAAGTTCTAATTTCAAAATTTCTATACTATTCTGGAGAGAAAATATATATTGGAGACAGCATCCATGAAATAAGTGGATTCATGTTGGTGACTCCAACATCTCTTTGTTCTATAAAATCTGTTCTAAATAAACATACAAAACTCAGTGCTCAATGGTTCGCTATCAAGGTCAACAATGGAGTGGAAATGTTTTCTGGGGAGGAGTTACTGGATTACTGGATTATGTGGCAGTGGCACAATACTTTGCAAAAGGTCTCACTGAAGTGAACGTTCGCTTAGAAAGAGTCAGAGCTCAAGAGGAATTTCTAAAGAAATGTGCTGATAGTAATTAAGGAGGAACTCCAACAGATAGACTTCTCCTTCAATAGCAATAAGGCTTTTGGGCCAGATGGTTTCTTGGCTGTGTATTTTCAAACTTTCTAGGATCTCATAAAAAAACTATTAGATGCGGGTGAGGAATCTAAAAGAAATAAGCAAATCTGGAGGCAAATAAATGCTACTAAACTAGATCTGATCCTAGAACAAGCATTGAATAGATTAGTTTAGATTGATTTCCTTGTGCAAGATGGTCTGTAAAATAATGGAAAAAATAATTTCCAGAAGGATTTGGTTATTGCTTCCCAAACTCATCTGATACCCAATCAGCTTATTTTCATGGAAGATAGATCATAGATAGCATATACTAATATTCAAGAACATTTCCACTTGCCAGAAGTCCAAAAAAGACCAGGTATTTTTATTAAACTTGACATGTTGCTTCTGACAGATGCAACTGTAGTTTCTTGATCAAGATTCTAAAATAGATGGATTTAACAAGGAGGTAATAAAATTGATTGATTATTGCATCATGTTGGCTAGTTTTAGAATCTCAATCACTGTGCACATAGGTCTCTTTTTTGTCTCCAAAAAAACCTCAAGCAAGGGGATCCTTTAGGTCCGTACCTTTTCATTCTTTTGCAAAGTCAATCCCAGCAGTCAAATTCATGGTTTACCTGCTTTTGGTAGAGGGGTATGGGGAAGATATACAGGTTATTAATTTTGCAGATTATACAACCCTTTTCTCTATGATTTTTGTTCTGTGAGATCAGACACATTACAGCTTTTCTTTGTAAATACCAACTGGCTTCAGGACAGCTAATAAATAAAGTCTCATATAATCTTCATCAACATAAGTTGAACCAAGGTCAGGATTCGTAGAATTTTTGAATTCTGATAGGGCATCTCCTAGAACAATGTCTCAGCTTTCCCGTGCACAACAACTTTACTGAGCTTTGGGAAATTGTAAAACATAAGATCCCAGATTACGCTACTGGATTAACAAGTGGTTGACAAGTTATTATAGTTGTCCTATAATTGATGACAATTTATCTGATATCAATCTTGCCTCTCCCAAAAGGAAGTTGAGTCCATATAGTGAAGATTCTTATGGTAGAGCACATAACACTCCTTCAAATTCTCTCTTGTTGCTTGGAGCATCGTCAAAAAATTCATATACAATGGAGGCTAAATATGATAGGCATGATGCTATTCAATCAATCAATGGCAATGAAACTGGTATGGAGACTAAGGAAGGCCTTGACTTCTTATGGACCAAAATCATGTGAGAAAAATAACTGTAACACCAAATTAAGAACTTCCTGCTCAACGAAAAACCAACTCTTCTACAATAGCACATGTGCACAGAAGAGAATGGCTCTTCTTCACCAAGGAACAACCTGGCAGCTTGGATAGAGGAGAAAAATCAGATTCTCGTCTGATCCATGGAACTCCTAGAACCCTCTCCCAAGGCTAGATTTTGCAGCTCTATATGAGTAAATGGAATGAAATGGGATGTTTTGGATTGTTGATTAGATGAAAATTGTAATGTTCCAAAGTAATGGTACAGAATTTTCGCAAGCAACTAAACGACTTATGGTAGAACTTATCAGAAAACAGATCCTGTCAATAGCTAAAAAAGAGAAGCTTTGTCTGTCAAAAAAAGACTGGGAGAATGCATGGGTGCATCCGCTTACTCTGTCATAGCTCAACAGAACAATGCTCCAAGTAGAAAATGGAAGGCACTTTGGGAGATCCAAACATTGCCAAGTGTCGATCCTTTCTTATGGATTATTCTCCATTAGGTATTAAAATTCAGCACATGGTATGCAGATTCTGCATCCTCAGATTTGAATAAATTTGACTGTCTTAACCTTAAATCAAACCTGCAACTGTAGTGCCCTAACCTGCATATACAGAAAATTGGAAGTACAGAAAAAACAAACAATAAATGCAGTATGAAAAGTAATTTGATTATACTAGAAAATAATTCTGAGTATAAAAATATGGACACCAAGGGTAATAATTTAATAAATAACTCTGTAAACTTGGCAAAATAAACAAGGTCTTATTTTTAATTTTGCTTATCCCCAAAAAAATTGTTCTGAAACTATCTCAGAATGTCCCAACAATAAATAAATTAAAAATAAAATAAAATCTTATTTTAGGTAGTGTAGTAGCAGATACTATAGCCGCCTAAAATTAAAAAAAACATCTTATTTTAGACATGCTTATCACAAGGAAAGATGCATAAAATAATCCTTAAGTTGTCTGAAAAAAAACCCTACAAATAGATCTAAAAGCTGCACCCAAAATACCCTAACCCCAGTGCCTAAAGATAAATTGATCTCGCACTTATCATTAGGACAAAAACAAAGACTCAATGCTATTTCAGGTGCCTAGAAAAGCCTGCCAAAAGAGAGTTGAAACACTTAATTTTCTAACTTTGCACTTGTGCCCAGAACAACTGCTGAGTGATCATCAGAAATTATAACGCTCCCTCTTTGGGAGGAAGGTGTTCTCCATTAATCCTGACTCTCTTAGTAGTTCAAACTTCCCTTTTGACAGGGGTTTTATGATTTATCAAAATGTCTGCAACCTGATCATCTGAAGCAAAAACCTCAACAAAATCAACTCACTCTTTCTTAGAGACTCCTTTGGCAACTGGAGTAAGAGTGTCATTAAGGTCAGCTCCCTCTATCTGAGAGAATCCTTAAGCAATAAATTTGCCCTAGTACTCTTCAATACTCATCAAGCTCAGTGCATCTTGCTATAATTGCTTTATTGGATCAGCAAGTGGCTTGTGAAGGTCACCATCTCAACTTCCTTTGGCCAAAAATCTGATTAGGTTCAATGCTGCTGTCATGTCCCCGTTTTAGCTGACACTGTTTGTCAAGGAGTTAGCCTATAATTTCGATCCTCGTAGGCTAACAGGGTGTGCAGAGGATCATCGGAGGCAGTTACTCGGTGTTTGTTAGCTCCAGTTTGCAGTTGTGTCAGGTTGGGCCTTCGCAGAATCTTCCAGAGAGCTTTTTCAGGAACTTTCTATTTTTAGAAAGTTAGGTCAGGCGGAAGCTGCTATTTCAGGCAGGGCACCTGGTTCAGCCATTCAGCTCAGAGTCGACCCAGTTCAGCAGTTTGTTGATCAGACGGAGAAATATGGAGTATTTAATGATTTATTAAATATTTAATATTTTGACTTTATAATAAAGTCACTTTATTGAAATATTTAAATATTTAATTAATTTGGCAAATTATAAAGTATTTCTTATACTTTATAATATTGAGTTAATATTTGATAAGTGAATAAATTATAATTCACTTAAAAGGACGCCAATTAATTATTGATTATTTCTCCTAAGTTCTAAAGTGAGAATTAAATCATTTAATTTAAATGATTATTTTAAAGGAGTTGGGTCGAATTTTTCAAAGGGGATATATATTCTCAGCAAGGACAAATCGAACCATTATGAAATGTTATTCTAATTTGTCTTTTTGCTCTGAGCATTAGAGTTTGCAAACCTTAGGGTTTCTAGGAGACGGACGTTTCTGAAGAACGAAAACTCTTTAGAGATCGGGCAAACTGAGGCTGTGCAATACCAGCTGAAGCGTGCACTTGGTGATTTCACACAGGGATCACAGACCGAGCTTATTCATTGTATTTAGCAGAGATTCACAGAGATAATCATCAGACAGAGAGGGCGACTTCATCAGAGAACTTCATTCAGAGATCTGGCATTTTCCTTGGGAGGCCGTACCTTGTCATTTATTGCAGCAGGCCGTACTTTTCTGTATTTTTCCAGGCCGTACTACCTCTTCTCCAGAGGAACGCATACATTTATTATCTTCTGGTGTTTGTGGCTTGGTCGCTTTGGTTAGCTGAGGAGTTTGCATTGTTTTTTGTGAACTTGGAGAACCTCTTATTTCTGGCCGTACCTTCTTGCTGTCAGGCCATACAGATCTGCACCAGCCAGCCGTACTTTTCATCTCCAGAAGAAATCATCTTGGGTCTTCAGCATCCGACAGTTGTGTGTTGGGGCGCCTTGGTTCTTGGACATTTTGGAGGTTCTAAACTGGAGCTGCATGCTTGCCGTTTTTATTCCACATTCATCATTATTGCTTCAGCCGCCATTAAAGAAATCAGGTTTTCTTTATTTGTTAAATTTGTATTTCCTTCATACATTGAATCTGGCTTTTGTAAACCATCCGGAAGTGCAATATATTGAAGCGCCTACATTATTTGATTAAGTTTTAAGCTTATTTGGCGATCTAGAATTTATTTGGAATTTTCTAAGCATTTCTTAGCAAAATCGCATTTTTCATCATTTGCCTGAAAATCTCAAAAACACAAAAAACCGAAAATTTGCAAAAACATTACAAAAACAATTAGGGTTTCAATTTGAGAACCACCAGGGTTCTGACAGCTGCATTTTTTAATAATCACTTGTTGACTATCAAACTCAGCAATACACTGTAGATTTATCATGCAAGAAACTGAAAGTCTTGATGCCCTGCTGTCCACATACCACCCTATACTAGAAATAATGTTGGTTTATAGGTACAACATTACGGAGAAAGCTTCAAGTCTGGATGCTAACTCATCCTCTTCAGCTGGAGTTTCTGCGCTACCTGCAAACTGTTGTTGTTGCTGCTTGGTTTTTCTCTTCTAAGACACTGAGATGCAGGGTGGCCCATCTTGTGGCACTTGAAACTTTTCATGCGATTCAAGTCTTTCTTGAATTCTTCCCTTGGTCCAAATCTCCTTATTCTTCATCATTTCCCTTTAGACCTTTCTTGGGTCCTCCTTTCTTACCGATTTTCCTCATCTTTCCATTGAGGGATAGGTTTTGACTCTCTGCTGCTTTTGCTGAATTAGACTACAGTTTGGTCTCCTCCTGGATCAAATCATACCAAAGCTTCTCAAAGGTGGGAAGCTTCTCACAAGCACAAACACTCAAAACAAACAGTTGAGAAGATGCAATCACGAGCACAAACACCCTAAACAAATGGTTACTAGGATGGAGAGAATTGGTATCAACTCATCTTCCACCTTAAACCCAATTACTGTTTTGTGGTCTTCAATAGGAAGGTGGCTATTGTGTTTGTGTCACTCGTGTGTGGCATTGAGTTTGTTATTCAATAGCATCTTCAAGGAGATGTTCACACTCTGATAAAGAGTGTTCAGGGCATCAAACATCTATTTTGCTGATTTCTTTTTCAGCAATGTGAGATATCAAATGATCCTTCATAGAATCCATGATGATACATTTTGCCTTTGCCATCTTCTTGTTAGGATCAGCCAACTGAGCAAGATCAGTTTGAGGTGTCAACAAGGTTTCCACAAAGGCTCAAAGATCTAGTTCTTCTAGCAACATTTGCAACCTACATTTCCAAGGAGTAAAATTTTAATCTCTCTCTAGGCAGTCACATTCTCTGAGATCGAGAGTAGTTATGTTTGTTGTCACTGAAATGTGCTAAAACTGAACAAATCAATTGAAGTTAAATCAGGTCAGCAACCTATCACAGGTGCAGATCAACACTCCTATCACTGGAGCAACTACGACATCACACCCTACAGTGTTTTGCAGGTCTTGGATTTCAATCACTGAAGTAAGGTGCTGAAATCTTCCTGCAACTCCCTATTACAGGCATCAGCAAATTCCATTCACGAAGCTGGAAAATCTTAGCAATATTCTTTGATACCACGTTAAAATTCAGCACATGGTATGTAGATTCTGCACCCTAGGGTTTGAATAAAATTTGATTGTCGTAATTGTCAATCAAACCCGGAACTGCAGTGCCAAACCTACATACACAAAAAATTTGAAGTACAAAAAAAAAAGCAACAGACATTGAAATCAAAATATCCTTGCAGTTTGAAAAAAACAATTCTATTATTCTGGAAAGTAATTTTAAAATATGAAAATCCAGACAATGATCTGGATAAGGATTGATGCCAGTAGTGATGAAATTTACATTTTGTACATCCCCCACCAACCAAATTGCCACATTGGACAAGAATGTTTCTCTAAATTTAACACAAATCAGAAGTAACTCTTGCTAAGGTGGAAAGAATTAGAAGCTAGATGACATCACTTTCAATGATTTTTTATAGCAAATCATAGGTCACCAGAAAAGAGTAGGCCATCTTCTCTGGCCAAAGAGAGCTTTCCACTGATCTGAGATTCCCCTCCTAAACTTCTACTCAAAATGAGTCCTATTTGCTTTTTACCTGCTGAAGTTTCTTGGTTAAATAATTCTTAGTTCTTATGTTAGACTATGTCCTTGTTAGTCTTGTTTATGTCTATGTATGTGTATTGCATATGCCTATGTTCTTGTTTTAGTCATGGTGCTCTTCCAAACATTATGGCGTAACCTTGGTTTTAATCTTTTGTACAACTCTAATTTATCAATATGATGCATGGCTCCTTTTCAAAAAGGAAAAGAAAAATCTGTCCATATATTCCTTGAAAGCTCTTCATTTGATGAACCAAGTGAACTATTTTGGCTCATTGCTACTCATAAACTTGTTGGAGCATGCTTTTTGTTGTGGCAATCGAGACGACTTTTGCTTTTGCTTTTCTTGCAATTTTAGCATCTTAGAGCATGCTTTTTGTTGCAGAGGCAAAGGTAATTTTTGCTTTCGCCTTTCCATAAAAATGTCATTCATCTTATCCTTAGCTTATCTTGTATCTCTTTTGAATCTTTTGCTTGCTCAAAACTCAGGTCTTGCACATAGAACACTTTGAGAATTTGCAAATGGGTTTCGATATGGCATTTAAGTTATTAGTCTTAAAGGTCTTTAGATTCAAATGATTTTGATGTAGTGTTTTTGAGCAAAAGGTGTCAGCCTAGGATGAAGCATTTCAGGTGTTCTAAAAATGCAAGAAGCTTCAATTTTTTAAATAAAAGCAGGAGCACCAGTAAGTTGGATTGATGTCCAGGTCAATAACCATAGAAGCATTTTGGGGGCTTTCTAAAGAGATAAAAGCCTTTAAATCTTGTTGGATCAAAAATAAGTTTGTGTCATTAGATTTTGATTCCAATCAATTGTGTAAACAACTTTGTGTCCATTGCTGGATAATCTTTTGTGGACGTGCTTTAACAGAAGTGCAAAACATTTCACCCCATCAAATATAGATCTGATGAATAGGACAACATGCTTTTTAGGAAGAGATTAGTGCTTGAATCTCTTATGGAAGCACAAAAGCTTTTTAGCTGTTTGATAGCTAGCAGGTAAAACATTTTAAAAATATTTTCAGGAGCTAAAGGAAAGCTTTCATATAAATTACAAGTGGAAGAGCAAAAGTTGTTCAGCTATTAGATATAAATCTTAGATCAAAACTACGGCAAGCTTATGGGGAAACTTTAGGTGCACATTTATACAGTTGAATAAAATAAATGTTTATCAAGATTGATTGGCAGTGAGGGAAAGCTCTTGACTTTAATATAACGATTATTGTTGGGGTCCATTTTGAGAGCAAAAGAACAATGCGGCTGTTGGATATCAGGCTTGATTAATGCTATACAATATTTCAAAAGAGATCGCTAATTCTTTTAAAAACAAAGGCGATTACTCAAAATATACCAGCTCAACCTCCACAAAGAAGAAATGGACCAAGTTGATTGTTACACAGGCCAAGAATATTATGAAAGAGTTAACATCATTGGCAAAAGGTCCAGAAGATGAACACACCCTACTAAAGTATAAAATGCTAGCAACAGATAAACATGAAAACAGAGAGAACTCTTGAGAATAAAAAAAAAAGAACAAGAAACTGATTAAGAAAAACTGGTGGAGCAATATATAAGGAAATATACACTTTGCACAGATTCAGGAGTGTCCCCAAACTATGAATTTGGGTGTGTAGGTAACAATAGGTTCATTATGACGAAACAACTAAACATAAAGTTTCTTATGAGCAAAACATGAGGGCCAAAATATAATGAAATTCATCACGAATCGGACTAAACAAGGATTATAAACACAATCATAAAACACATTACATTCATTCATATAAGAAAAAGGTAGGAGAACTCTTGGGCCCTTTGCAAGCTTCACCTCAAAGGCAGAGTTCCCTTGGAATGTTCTCTCTCTTACTAAGTTTAGGACATGACAAATAATGGAAGGATGATGATAGTGATTGTGAATACTAGTTTAAATAATAATATTTTGTAACAATCCTTGCTGCTTAACAATGAATAAACTTTCTCATACACTAGCCCATTTAAATACGGTCGCAGTCAAGCTGCCTGAAAACCAAACTAATCTTCTCTCTCCCTTGTCCAGGCGTATTTCTCCTAGCTATTTGTCGTTTTTGTTAATGTTTTGATTTGTTTTGTGGGACAAAATGGAAAACATGCAGTATGCAGCCTAGAAGCATCATTTAGGATTAGAATATCACATAACATCATATAAACAACAAAACCACCATGAACTTGAATGTCATTTAAAACATGCATGATAAATATTCATTTTTCAAACTTCAAGTTCAATATTACAACACTTTAAAGTTTTAATCATCAAATGGATTATTTAAATCATCAATATCAATGTCAACATTGACATTAGATGTAGGAAGACTAGATGAATCACAAGCAGTGCTAGTTGCACTGTCATTAGCACTACTATTGTGCTCATGCTGCTGCTGGCTATCAGTCTCCTCGTATGCAATATGGTGGGAATTGGAAGCATCCAAGTCATTATGCTCTGGCTCTATATCCCACAACTTCATCTTCCCTTCCTTATAGTCATGTTGATTGTGTGAAAGGAGACACAAGTTGGAATGTACATATACTCAGTTCTCTGCTCTTTTTGAGAGCAATTTATTGTGTTTTACTGGGTGGATGAAAGAATATGTGCTCCAATTCCTCTCAGATGTAGGCGAACTAGCAACCTATGAAGACAATGTAAACAATTAAAGTTATACATTATAACAAAAATAAAAATTTATAAATGAAACTTTAAAAACTAAAATATGAAAATTTATTGAACTTACTTGTGATAAAATTTTGATTGCGAGGGGCTGCAAATGTTGGAAGGATTGGCCATGGAAGTACCACCAACTATGAGCATCCTTTAAGAACCTATCACGAAGAGCATCTACACCTTGACCATTTGAGTGCACAAAATCAATGAACTCATTTGTGACTATACTTTGCAATTTAGGATCAGGGAAGAGTCTCATGAATGCTGCCTTATACCTTTCAACCACTTCAAAATCTCTATATGGAAGAAGCCTTCCTGGCACAGAAAGAATTTGACTACTTTAGTATTTTGGAGACAATGCAAAAGCAAGAAGATGTAATGGAGTTGTCATTTTGTTCCATCTTTCTTCAACAATTGCTTGCACTTGTTTGAAGAAAGTTTCCTTAGGGTCTTGCTCTTTCGCATTAATGGTGCACTTCATTTTCTCAAGCATTGAGTCAATGCCATCATATATCTCTCCAATGCATGGCTTGTCAATGTCATTGTAGCGAATCATACTCAAAATGGGCTTGGTGAAACATAGGAGATAACCCACACGATCCCACCATGAGTCATTTAATATCATCTTCTTAATTTTTGTTGCCCTTTTAGTGTTGTTTTGCTGCTATATAGACTAATTGTTGGTAATCACCATGCTAGAAAGTGCCTCTCTAACTTTCACAAGTCGTCTCAAGATGATTGTGTTAGAGGCAAAGTAAGTCTCTGTAACCTATTGGAAATTAAAAAACAATTAAAATTTAAAAATAAACTTTAAAGAAGAACTCGAATACACAATTAATTTATCAAATAATGTAAATGTAAATATTACTTCACTTACCTTCAATAGCTTCAATTTTGAAAATGATCTAAAGATCCCTTGAGACATGTGGTGGTTGGTGATAAACATCTAGATGTCCTCTACCTCTGCATACAATACTTTGATCCAACCAATTTTATTCCCAATGTTTTGTAGCATAACATTGAGTGAGTGGACTGCACAAGGTGTCCGAAAGATATGTGAATAGTGTTCCTCAACCAACAACCCTGCAACTCTACAATTCTTGGCGTCTTTGTTACAACTTGAACAACGTTGCGGGGTCCCACTTCCTCAATGGCTGCAATGAGAATATTAGCAATAAATTGTCCATCTTTTACTTGCCCCTCACAATCCACGACTTTCAAAAACATTGCCCCTTTAGGGGACACGACTATGACATTGATCAAGGGCCGATTTTTTGAATCCTTCCAACCATCCAAAACAATGGACACAACTATCTCAATCCATGAATCCCTTATGGGCTTCAATGAATCTTCAACCAACATGACCTCTTTTTCTAATAAGGTGCCACACCCCTTCTCATAACCCGGGCCCTTGTACCCTTTTGGAGCTTCATTAACTATTCTCAACATCTCTTTCCAATATGGAAAACGAACAACATTAAAAGCTATTCCATTTGCATATATACATCTTGCTACATTTTGTTCCACAATGGCTCTACTCTCATTTTGAAATGCAAGTCCAAAGGTCCCTTTGTGCTTTTGTTTGCAATGGGTTCTACACTTTGAGCTTGAGGATCTGGAGTGGCCAAAAATGGGTGGTCTTCTACCACAATATTGGAATTAGATGGGTGCATCATTCCCTTTGATTTTTTTTAATAAGGGGTGATTGGATTTATGGGCTTCTCGGTTCATTTGCTGCTTCTTGCTCCATAATGTATCCTGTGACTAACTCAGATGGAATAGGTACATTGTCTTTTCAAGGGCCAACTTTGATGCCTTTTCCAGGTATTCCACACAAATGTGCTTTCACCCTAAAATATGAACTAGAATATTGAACATCACATCCATTGCATTTCCAACTGTAACCACCACCACCTGAAACCGACAACATACTTCCATAGAGGAGAATTCAGATCTGTTTTGAACTTTGACTTAGTTGCAGAGGTAGAAGTAGTTGACAATGTGATTCCTGTAACAATTTTTTTGCAAATAACACATTCAAAACAAAAACAAAAAATTTGAAAACAAAATATTGATTTATAAAACCTAGCTCTTTTGAATCTTTCATGCATTCATAGAAGAATCAAAAGACATAGATAAAATTAAACAAAACAAAGTTTCATGTTTGTAAAACAATAAAATGGAAGAAAAAACTCAAAAAAAACTCAAAAACTTACCACTTTGCAAAAATATCTTTGAACAATCTTTGTGGCAGCCAATGAACAGATGCAAATGTGTAGGAATGGCAATGCAATCGTTTGTAAAAGTTTCAATGGTCAATCTTCAACTCCTTTTGTCAATCCAACAAGCAAAAATGAATAGGAATGAGGTAGTTTAGGTGTTTAGAGTGGTTTAGAGGTCACTTGGAGGGTTCCCTTGGGCGTGGGTCAAAGTCAAACCCCAAAAAAATTAAAAAATTGCAAAAAAGTCACTTTTTGGCCGGCTGGGCGTGTTGGGTGAAAATTATGTAATCAGCTTTTCGATAGATTACACAACTTGAACTTTAGCCACAGCTATGTGAGATGTGAATCTCTCCTCTCGGAAAGGGGAGGCGCCCTTCTTACTGCTAACAGAAGTGATAGTAAAACAAACAAGTAATTACAAAATGTACACAAAACTTACGAAGTGGGGGGGGGGGGTGTGTTACATTCATCCTTCTCTCTTTTTTCAGAGAAGATGTTTTCAATGCTTCACTGTTGGAAGTTCACAATTCTTAACAACTTGAAACGATCAACTAGCAGTAATACCAATACCTCTATCTTGTCAAAGCAAAGCGTAGAGATACCAGAAGTAATTAACAATAAACAGATAAAGTAAAAGGGAAAGCTCACGAAGGCACAAAGTTGTTCCATAGCTTTTTCAATGTTGGATCTGTGGAAATGTATCGTTTATCACGTTAGAAGCGCAAAGTCTTCTTAGACGCAGCAATTCCTCGAACAGCATTTTACAATTACAAGCGCAAAGTCTTGTAGATCATTCAACAAAAGTATCCAAGAGCATGAACGATTACAAGCACAAAGTCTTGTAGATCATTCAACCGAAAGATAAACGAAAACACAAATGCAAATCTAAATAATAGATGTAACACAAAGTTTACATAAATCACTTAGAGTCCTTCAGATTTCATCACCTAATTACCACCAATGAGATCAATTCACAAAAGTATCGAATCCAATGCAAAGTTTGGTTTGCAATCCTCTTCTTTATTGATCAAATTCCATTCACAAAGCATGAACGCAAAGTTTCACAAATTTGCTTCAAAAAGGGCAGCACTTCGTTGCAAAATACTAAAGGACAATTTACAATGAAAATCCCTCACATTATATAGAAAGAGGGATGAGCAAAATTAGGAAACTGATTGAGGAAATTAAGGAAAGTTAGGTGAGCGATTTTAGGAGATCTCACCTAATTTTGACCAAAGTCAAAGTGTAATTTGTTTTCAAAATATTACATCTTCGAGCTTGGTGTAATTACAATTTACAAAAAGACATTCGAAAATGTCAAGAAATATTTACAAGATGCATAAAGGGATGCACCGGAAATGTCTAACACTGGAGAATAGGAGGCCGCTTCATGTTTCTTTGCTTTGGGCGCGGAAGTCTTCATATTTCCTCCTAGTCTCCTGCACGAACTTCTCATTTGGACCAACGGTGTAATCCACAAAGGTGTGAATTCTCGTGATCAATCTCATGGCAGATGAGTGAACCTTCTTGCACCTGTCAAGATGTGTTTTCAGGTTATCCAATGTGAGCCTTGTATCACAAATGACGTCCAGTGAAGCTTCTGAAAAGTCTGAACTGTCAATCAATTTCATGATGGCTTCCTTGTAGATCTGAGATATTTCTGTGGCCGGCAGGAAGATACGATTCTCTTCAAGAAGTTGACCAGGCAACTCTTTGATACCTTTCTCAAGAATAGCGCGATGCCCTTCGACATCTTCCTGTACTTGGTGGAGATCCTCCGTAAGAGATTGAATTACTTGAATTCTATGTTTCAATGATTCTCTTACCTCAACGAACTTTTCTTTGTCAGGAATTACCCCAACCTCCACCAACTTACTGAGCTTTACCTGTTTCATTTCCGACCACGACAACAGGCATTTTTCCATGTCTCTACGCTCCTGGGAAATACACTTTTCTCTTTATCAAGCTCTGTGGTGAGCTTGGCCAACAAGGTAGTTTTCTCGTCCGCAGCAATTATAATCTGAGATCCGTGTTCAATGATCTTTTCAACAAAATCATACAACACTCTTCCTTTGGAGGCAAACTTCTCAGCTTTCTTGACAGCTGGGTCTTCAATACTTACCACTGTCAGCGGTTGTGCATTACTTGGAGAACCGGCAAGCCTCTTTACAACAGTGGCATAATGCTCTGCCCTCTGTTTGTACATATTGCGAGCTTGCTCTACTTTATCCAGCCTTCCAACCAAGATATCCAAAGTGACTTGCGCATCGGCCTTTGCACTTTCATTGGTAACCTTGCCAAGTTGGACCTTTGTCACCATGTAGTCTTCCATATTGACATCACCTTCTTCATGCGGTGGTATGCCAATCTCTGCATACTTATGGCCAAATTTATCAACATTCAGCCTTGAGTATACTTTTGCCTTTTTCTTTCCTTTAGCCTTTGGAAGAACTATCTCTTCGAGGTCGAGCTCCTCCGGAGAAATCATTTGCTTTTTACGCTTCGACACTTGAGATATTAGCCAAGGGGGAAGAAAAGAAGTGTGATCTTCTGGATTTACTGTCAATTCAGCCGTCATTGCTACTTCTGAAGTTATTGTCACGTCTGAAGTTACCATGGGTATCGTGACAATAGGAGAAGTGTCTGTCATCATTGCTCCTGTAGTTGGCACATTGAGCTGATCATGCATTGACTCATTCATGAAATGATTGAATTCATTTTCAGAAGTGATATCATACGTTGGCGAAGACAGGCTAGGAATGGATGATGGAGGGCTCGACAGTATATCAACCGTATGGATGCTTGTCACTAAGGGAGTATCAAGCGAGGTTGATGCTGCAGGGATAGTGGATATCTCGACTGCAGGAATGAATGTGGTAGGAATAGGTGGCCAGTGAGGAGCGAGGTGGAGGAGTTCTTGAATTCGGAGGGTATGAGGAACATTGTTAAAGAGTCCACCGAGGCGATGATGTTCGAGGAGCTCCCTCAACTACATTCTGGGGAGATAGTTCTTTCTTGATCATGCAGGGTTCTGACCCAGTCACCCTCACATCTCTCCGATTGGTTCACCTTCAAAATCACCTTCCCCGAGATCCTTCTTCAAAATCTTCTTCAGACTCTTGCCCGCTTTCAGAAACCTCTTCTGCATTGGAGTCTACTTCTTCTGAATTTTCATCTTCTGCGGATTGATCACTTGAAGTTTCTTCTTCATCGGAATCTACCTCCTCTGGAATAGACTTTTTACCCTTAGAGCGGGATGGATTAGATTCCGTAATTTCTGTATTTGGGACGGACTAGGTATCTTTCTTGCCAACAGTAAACTTGATCCTAGGACCTCTTCGTGAAGAAGTGGGAACAGCCGCTGATTTATTTTTGTTGCGGAGTTCTTGCTGTTGGCGAGCTTCTGCTTCGGATTCCTCTCCTTCTGAGTTTGTTCTGAAACTTTTCATTTCATAACCATGTTTATGTAACCATTCTGTAGTGTTGGCTAGGATTGGCCTCAACCTCTCTCTTATGCTGGTAACTTCTTTCCTAGACCATTGAATTGCAGGCAACGGCCTTTTAGCAATTTCTTGTTCATCATAGACAGCATTCATGATATCACCTGGATCTGCAAAATCCTCTGGTAGGTCAGCAATATCAAGATCTTTGACCTGTTGAACAGTCAACCTGCAATAGTCCATTTTGCGAATGGCTTCTTCATCTCTGCAATCAGCCCAAATGTCTTCAAAACGGTACTTGTGATGATGACCTTTTTGCAGTCTTTTTCTGACATCTCAGTAATCAAAATCAAACCTATACCTGTAGGTCTTGATTGTCATGATTTGCATTTCAGCATAAACAGACTTAGCCTTTTGTGCAGTAGGGATATTATATCGGCCAATGGTTAGTGGGAACTTGAATCCACGCTTGTGGTTGCTTCTTCGTTCTTTTTGTACTGACATCAACTGTCTGCAAGTTTCCATGAGAACCCACTTATCTGAAGGATAACGTGGTAGCATGTAAGGACAACCAGTGTAGCCCCTACTCTCAAGTAAGTAAACATTGGGAATTGAAGAAATAGGCATCCAACTTTACTTACCACCTTATAAGCCTCATCAGATACCCTCCTTCTTTCAAGGGCTGGATCAAATTGAAAAGCAAAAGTAAAGAAAGCATGCGTGACCGCTTCGAGGAAGTGATGAAACTCCTTCACCTCCAATTAATAGAAAAATCTGTACACAGGTACCATCATCCGATTCCCTTTTGTAGATAGACCTGGGAATTGTCTCATTACAGCCGCCGCGTACACCAGGTAAGAAGTCATATAGAACTTCAATGTAGAAGGAGCATTGATCAACTGCTCATGTATCTCATCACTGATCTGTTTACCCCAGTCAATATGCACCTTCTGTCTTCTTATGATCCTGATGTATTCATACATCCAATCATGAAAAGTGGATGATTCCGGCAAGCCTTTCACTCTGCTTAAAAATGTGATCATATCTTTGACGTCATCCTTGAAATCACTTCGCAGGAGTCCTTTCAGCCATCTGGAAACAGATGATCTAGGCTTCTTTAACCATTGAGTGTTTATTAAGTGTTTAGCTTTATTGGGATCAGCGTCAAAGACCTCTTGTGCTTTTGATATAGAAATATCAATGTATTTCTCCATATGAGGAACTTTGAAAACAATGTCAAAGAAATCAGGGTCAAGTCTTAGAATCTCGTGCCCGGAAGAATTGATCACACTTCTACTTTCTCTGATGTAGTGAGACGCCACCTGAAGAACAAACTCTGTATTATGTGCAGTTGTAGGGAACATTGCCACCAAATGAAGATTGCTGTGTACGATTGCTCTCATTGGATCAAGAAGAGGCTTTGTCTCTGTTTGCTTCGCAAAGTCAACCAAGTCCTGATGACCAACCTCCGTGTCTTTTATTTCTTCCACCTTGGAGGACACTACGGTCAGCGGATAGACACCTTGATATTTGTACTTCATTTTTCCTTTTGCTTTCGAAGAAGATGGAGGTTTACTGGCAGTCATTAGAAACCTCTGAAACTTTGATCACTCTAACTTTGAAGATTTTTGAAAAGAGACTGCAAGGTGCGGGGCCAGAACAAACATTAGTCGTTAGGAAACATGGGAATGCGCGAAACGAGCAACGATGATGGGAAAGCATGGAGTGGATGACAAGGCACGCAAAACGATGCACAAAAACGGAAGGAACAAGGTTCATGAGTGAAATGGTCAGAAATGAAGCTCAACTGGAAAAGATTGTAAAAAGTGTAAGGGCGCTAAAATTCAGCGCCCTTACATTTTGGCAATCTCACTTTTGATGCAGGGGCGCTAAATTTTAGCGCCCTTACATTTTTCAGAGTTAGAAAATATTGACATGTTCAATATGTCAAGGCGCTAAAATTTGGCGCTTTAGCATCTTTGGCATATTTTGGTAAAGCAGATGTAGAGGTGCATGAAAACGGCGCTCGGGGTTGGCAAGGTATTTGTTTCATGGAATCACAATTCAAGTTCGTCTCATCACCATTGTATAGGCATTCAAGAGCTAAAGAAACCCTCTTTCAAAACAATAGATTTCTTCAATGCGCTTGTGTTAATACGTGATTGCAAGGGCGACAAAGAAGGAAGCCAACACAAAAAACGTTGGAGAGAAACATATTTGCGCAAAGCTGAGATTGCAAATGAAACGTTAGGAAGAAGAAAGAAAGAGTGCGCTTTCAAAACAAAATGTGAGGGTTCCATCGCATGAGAGCAAACAGAAAAATGCGAATGGAGAAAAACGTGCATGACACACAAGCACTTTATGAAGAAGAAGCATGGAAAGGGCATGAGAAACGAAAACGTGAATGGAGAAGAAGACTACGCGTGTGGGGAAGAAAAACGCTTGAAGAGGACGAAGGTAAGATAAAAACGTCTCATGAAAATCTCCAGATATGTACAAAAATGAAAGAAGAATAGAGATAAAGCAAAGATAACGACTTACCAAAATGAAACGCGAAGAGTGCTGGAGAGGAATGTCGAAAATCTCAGAAAAACGTGTTTGCAGTTTGAAGAAAACTTGCCCAGCATGAAGAGAGGAAGAACAAAAATCATAACAATGAAAATGGCGAATTAAAAGACTTTTAAGTGAAAGAGAAAATCGAAAACCTAACTCAAGTCGAGCAATAAATTTAGGCACGAAAAGTGGCACGATTGATGAAAAACGCGAAAATCATGAAGAAACGTGCCAGGGCCAAAAAAGTTTAAGTCTCAGGAAAAAGTGTAATGGCGCTAAAATTCAGCGCTATTACATTTTTGGAAAAAGTTCACTTTCATGCAGGGGCGCTAAAATTTAGTGCCCCTGCACTTTTAGCGCCCTTGCACTTTTCATACTTAGCCAAATTTTGGCTTCAGAGCAGGAGCGCACTTTTCCAGTGCCATTGCATTTTTCGCAATTCGCTAAGTACGAACAGTGAGACTTCGCGAAGGGGCTCGTTTCGAAGGTCTTCGCGAGGCGAACATAGGGGGATGCTCGAATTGACTATTTGAGGCTTTGAAATGCATTTCGAGGTAGCTTGAAAATCACTTCGTTATGCGTACTTGAACTTCACGAATCCTAGGAAACGGACAAGTTTCGTAGGGGGGTTATCCGTGGAACGAGCGCTGCTAGATTCCGTGATAACAGGGCGTGCAGGTTTTGTCTTCGTTCACCTTGGTTTGCTTGGGTTTTGCCTGGGTTTGTCCTTGGGTGAACCTGACTTCCTTTTGCAAGATCCTGACTGAACCCATTGGCAAGCTAGCCCAGGATCCGCACCAGAACCGAACTGAACCCGAACTAGGGGCTGGTAGGGGCGAAATCGGTAACATAGGATAATCATAATGATATAATATGATTTTCAAATTTTAATTGTATCAATGAAAGCTATATGGTACAAATGAGTTGAGAATCACAAATGCAAGTAGCAAATAATAAATAGAATTTTTTGTTTTGTTTTAGGCATCGTTAAAATGTCCTCGAATGAGGGGCCATCTTATTAATCTCAAGGACTTGTCCATATGGTAAATTGTTTTGTTCAAGCAATCCTAGAAGAGTAAGGCATGTTGTTGAAAAACTTCACTAGAGGCTATATTAGGGCATAATTTTTTTAGGGGATGACACTTATTTATCAATGGTCTTAATAACATTAATAAGGCTCTATTATCCTTATAATATAGAATACAACATTGGTCATATTAAGTTAGGGGTAATTTATAAAGTGTTGCTTTATAAATGTTAATTAATTAATTTATTAACTTAAATGACCTTAACTGGTTATTTGGTGAAAAGTCACCAACTTCTACATGAAAGATTGAGAAATATATCAACCAACTTGTTTTGAGTTTACCTTAAATAGGGGAGAGTACATTGAAAATATATTGAATGATTTGCATATATCATTGAATGTGTGTGAAAGAATTTACATAACTGCAAGAGGTATTGAAGCATTGGTAAAAATGAGAGGAGAGATTGTGAAAGCTAGGTTCTCGAGTCTAGTTGATAGACATTGTAAAGTTTTCTCGAGGAATGATGCTTTGTGGGGTTTTTTACTGAAAGGTTTTTCCCACATATATCTTTTTATAATGTGTTGATCTCTGTGTATTTCGCAATTTATGTTCAAAGTTCCTTATTTCTGCAATCGTTTATGTTTCAAGTTTAATGATTGGCTACCTATAGATACCAATCCTTGACAAGCTAGAGAAGAGGGATGATTTGGAAAAATGCACTAGTTTGTATTAGAGTCAAGAGTTGAGGAAGGGCCAACATCCTAGTTGATCGCCACAAAAGTGCCAATCATAGTTTGATTAGTATGCCAAAAGATTGGATTGGGTTAAGAGGACTTGGCCAAACTACCTTATGGGGCCAAGCACTATGGGTGGCTCTCTATTTCCGAGGTTGACAAACTTCCAAATGTAGTGAGAAAGATGGTAATGCATATCTCCCTCTCTTGTTTGTGAGTTTGAATTGGGGTGGGTGCTGGCTCTCTATCTTGAGCATGAGAATTAGAAGTTTGGGTACCTCATCTTTAAGATTTGTCATTATTTGTTATAATAATTGCAATAAACAATGGGTGTTTGAGACCCACAATAGCTGAAATGAGTATTCAGTTTGGTGGTCATTCGATGTTCCCTAATGAGAACTTGACATTTGACATTAATTGCTTCTCAAAGGGCCTAAACACATCTGATTTGGGTAATGTAAAAGCTAGTGATGGACATTGATGTTTCCTTGTGACCAATGATGTCTCCTTCAGATTTCATAATAGAAAACACTTGGAGATGATATGTTCTCTTACATCTCTACCTTCAGTCACCAATAAGTTCCAAACCTAGATAGGGGTTTGGTGCAGTTGTGAAGAAGCAGATTCATCTTTGATTGGCATCTACAGGATCCAAGGAGAGCAATCATTAGGGTGCCATTTGAAAGAACTGCTGTGAAAGATGTTGCATAACCCATTTTTTGTCCCCTCCAAAGATAACAAACCAATTAGAAAGGATAAATCATTTCTTGCTTGCTAGTTCTACAAATGAGAAACTGGTCCTAAATGAAGGAGCTTTGTAATGTCCCCTTTTCCTAGGCAATGGTCATACGTAGTGGTTAGTCTACCAACTGGCCCCTGTAGGCTAACAGGGTGATTAGGGGATCCCTTCAAGGGTGATTTTTGGTTCTTTAGCATGCCTTTTTGGTGCTTATTTCAATACTTTTCAACTCAGTGTCTCAATTTATTTGCGGTGTGCCTTTCGGAGGTCATTCTTGACACTATTTTTAGTAAGACACTCGGATGTGTTGCTCATACTGACAAATTATAGTAAGTCATTGGTATGGTCAATTGACAGAGTTTCTATATTTGGCATGGTGGCATAATTATATCCTGGAGTTGTATTGGTCCTATGCATTTAACATTAATAATGTCAAATAATAAAGTTAAATTAAATAATTTAACTTTATGTGTTATTAAAATAAATTAAAATGGGACTTTATATTTAAAAGGATATAAGTGATATTTAAGTGCACTTTATAATATAAAGTTAAGTGCCAATTTAAAGGGAGACATAAGGACTTTTTTTTTTGTTCAGTAATATTGCTAAGGGGCAACACCTTACGCTTTTGACTGGAGATATGAACCAGTGACGCCACATATGGGGGACCTCATCCCCGATATCTCCATAACCACCATTGCCACCACCACTTTATGTTAGAATAAATTATATTCTTATATTTATTTAATGGTCAATGTTGTTTGTTTTTTTTGTTGTTACTGTTTCTACAGTAACTTGCAGTTAGGTAGATACATTTAATATCTACAGTGCTTTATGCACTCTATAAATTGTAACCTCTTTTTATGTTAATGCAAGAAGTTTTTTACCATTTCATGGTATCAGAGCAGAAACCAAACCCTAAAAAAATTCGTGGGCTTTATCAAAAGGTCATAATTCGAATTTTTTCCCGTGCTAGGGTTTCTGGGCCCCAAATTCGCGTCTCTAGGGTTTCTGAAAACGTCTGTGTGCCCTAGCCGCGTCTTTTTTCTGGGCGTTTTTTTACGTCCTCTTCTGGCCGCGCGTTTCTTCTTCTGCACTTTTCTGGGCGCGATTTTTTTTAAATCGTGTTTTTTGAGGACGTGTTTTCTTTGTCTGGCCGCGCGACATCTGTTGGGCGCGCGTTTTTTGCTGGCCGCGTGGTCTTCTGAAACGCGTTTTCCGCGTTTTTCTGCTTCTTTGAAACGCGTTTTTTCCTTGTCCTTGGATGCGCGGATCTATTTTCTGTGTCTTGGACGCGATTTACTGGCCAGATCTGGTGTTCTTCGTCTTTTATTTGGCCGCGACTTTGTTCTCCACTTTCTGGCCGCGATTTCTCATCCCCAGCTGTACGCGTTTTCTGCACATTTCTGGTTTTAAAATGGCGGCCTAGGGTTCCGTACCTTTGACTAGGGTTTTGACCCGTTATCTGAAGTCGAAAAATTATTTTTATTTCAGATTCCTTCTGGGTTTTTCGAGATCTCAACTGGGTTGTCACTAGATTTTTCTGGGTACCTCGTTTTCCGTGCCTCGAAATTCGTGTTGTCAAAATTTTCTGGGTATTCTTCCATCCTTCTGGGTTTTTATTTATCTATTCTGGGTTTTCAGTAAAACCTCAAAATCCGTGTTCGGGTTTCTGTATTTCTGTTTTCTTTGCATTATCTTGCCTTCACCAATTTGACCGCGAGGTACGTGATGGCATCTCTCACGAACATAATGCTCGAAAGCAGCCAGAAGTTCAACGGGAAGAATTACAACACCTGGAAGCAGCGTATGTTGACGATCTTTGAATATCGTTGTCTCGATCAGGTCGTCTTGGGGCACTCACCTCGACCCACTGTAGCCGGAAAGGATCAGGACAAATGGGATGAACGCAACCGAGAAGCCGTCATGCTCATCAAGCTATCTGTCACTGACGATCAACTGCCACAAGTGCCGTCAGGAAAAACAGCTGCTGAGGTATGGACAACTTTGAAGGATCTTCATGAAACGTCAGATAAGAGTCGTGCGTTTTTTCTTAAGAACATGCTTTTTTCAATAATGATGGACGAGAAGCACACTACTCTTCAAGAGCATCTGACGAAGATCACAGAGATTCGAGACCAGCTGGAAGCCATTGGACGAAAGATGGAGGAAGAGGACATGGTCGTCATTACTCTGAAGAGTTTGCCAAAATCTTACGAGCATTTCATTGAGACGCTCAATATTACTTCAACAAACGTTGACTTGAAGTTTCCAGACTTGTGTAACAAGCTTCTACAACAGGATCGTTGGAGACAGCAGTTTGGAAGCAGTGCCAGTTCGTCCTCCACAGAACAGGCGTTCTCAGCCAAATCTTCTGCTAAGAACAAAGGGAAGCCTCAATCTTCTCAGCCGAAAGGCTCTGGTTCTTCACAGGACAGCAAGAAGAAGAAGAACGTTCAGTGCAATTATTGCCACAAATACGGTCACATTAAGGCTGATTGTCGCACTCGGATGGCTTCTGAACAAAAGAAGCAGGGAGGATCTCAACAAAAGGCCCATGTCGCTGAGCACACTGAGCAGAAAGAGTCTGCATTCTATGCATTTATGGCCAAGAGAACTGCAGATCCGGTACATTCTTCTGCCTGGTATATCGATTCCGGGGCTTCGCGGCATTTTACTCATCGTCGGGATTGGTTCACAAAGTTCGAACCCTTCTCAGATTCTGTCATTTTCGGAGGAGGTGAAGAGTACACAGTCGCTGGTAAGGGCACTGTCCAGATTCACTCAGGAGGAAGAAATCTACTCTTTCTCGATGTCTACTATGTTCCCGGCATGGAACATAATCTCCTCTCCGTCAGTCAGATCATGCGGCATTCTCCCCAGTTGGATGTTGTTTTCAACTCGTCCACCTGCAGCATTGTTGACCGGGATACTCGTACTACAATTGCTATGGGACTTGAGGATCACGGTCTGTACAGACTTGCTGATTCTGGTGATTCTCAAGAGCACGCTCTCGCAGCCCGAAGTACAACCATCAGCAAACTTTGGCATCAACGTTATGGGCACTTGAATGTCCACTACCTCTCTCAGTTATCTCGGGAGGGTCTTGTTGCTGGTCTACCTGAGATCCAAACTACAAATCATGGAGTTTGTGGAGCTTGTCAAGCTGGCAAGCAGCATCGGACACCGTTCTCGGATGGTGATTCTTGGCGAGCCTCCACGGTACTTCAACTGGTTCACGCTGATGTATGTGGACCGATGAACACTCCTTCTGTTACTGGGTCCAGGTATTTTTTATTGTTTGTTGATGATTTCAGTAGGAAAATGTGGGTGTATTTTCTGAAACAAAAGTCAGATGTGTTCAGCACATTTCAGCAGTTCAAAGCCTTAGTTGAGAAAGAATCGGGTTCTCACATTGTTACTCTAAGGTCAGATAATGGGGGGGAGTTTTGTTCAGCTGACTTCTCTTCTTTTTGTGCTACACACGGCATTAAGCGCCAACTTACCACACCCTACACCCCTCAGCAGAATGGTGTCGTCGAACGTAGGAATCGCACCATTACTGAAATGGCTCGTTCTATGCTCGAGTACAGAAATGTACCTAAGAAATACTGGGCTGAAGCAGTCTACACTGCAGTCTACCTCCTGAATCGGTCACCTACACAGGCCGTTAAGAAGATGACTCCAAAAGAAGCCTGGTCAGGACGCAAGCCTAAGGTGGGCCATTTGAAAGTCTTCGGTTCAACCGCTCATGTATGGATTCCAGATGCCAAACGTGCCAAGTTGGACTCCAAGAGCCAGACACTTATGTTTACTGGCTACAGCGACAATCACAAAGCCTACAGGTTGGTTGATGTGGAGACAGGTCGTCTCATATTCAGTCGTGATGTTGTGATTGATGAGACTACTGGTCCCTTTGTTCCTACAACAAGTCCTGCGGATCAACCTACGAAGGTTCCTGATAAGGGTGTTCGTCTTCCTCTTGGTTCCCATGATGGGAGGGCTTCAGAGCATTCTGACTCTGAAGATGAGGAGTCTACTGATCATGATTTGCACCACCTGACTTTCCTCAGGATTCGCATCCAGATGACCTTGTTCCAGAAATCCCAGGAGATGCTGTTACTCCTATTTCAGATGTTGGCACTTCTACTCGTCGGCCTAAGTGGTGGGCCAAGACAATCGGTGATCTTCATGATGATGACTCATTGAGGGCCGATCAACTCGTAGCAAGAGCAGCAGCGTCCACAGTCAACTTCGGGCTCTTATGGCCAACATCCACAGCATCTATGAGCCTCATACCTATTCAGAGGCTAAAGGAATTCCAGAGTGGGAACAGGCTATGCAGACAGAATATCATAGTCTTCTGAAAAATCACACCTGGGTCCTTTCTGATCTTCCTCCTGGGAAGAAACCTATCAGTTGCAAATGGGTTTACAAGGTCAAGTATCATGCCGATGGTACTCTGGATAAATACAAGGCACGATTAGTTGCTCGGGGCTTCACACAGCGGGAGGGCATTGACTACGAGGAGACTTTTGCTCCTACTGCCAAGATGAGCACCATTCGTCTTCTTCTCGCTATTGCAGCCCAATTTGGTTGGACAGTTCATCAGATGGACGTCAAGAGTGCCTTCCTCAACAGTGATTTGCAGGAAGAAGTCTACATGACACAGCCTCCTGGTTTCAAGGTTGCCGGCAAAGAACATCAGGTGTGTAGACTCGTGAAAGCGCTCTATGGACTGAAACAGGCTCCCCGTGCATGGTATTTCAAGATTGATCAGTACTTGGTTGATCATGGTTTTCAGCGTAGCCCTTCTGACAGTAATCTGTATGTCAAACACTCTGGTGATGATATTCTCTTTCTTGTTGTCTATGTTGACGATTTGATCATTACTGGCAGTTCAGCACATTTGATTGCAAAAATCAAACAAGCCTTGTGTCAGACTTTTGACATGACAGATCTGGGCCTTCTCCATTATTGTTTGGGTATTGAAGTTTGGCAAACCAATGGTAGCATCTTCATCTCTCAGTCAAAATATGCCAGAAGTTTGCTTGACAAATTCCGGATGCAGGACTGCAAACCTGCCTCCACACCCATGGAGAAGGGGCTAAAGTTATCAGCCAACTCTGATTCACCTCCAGTCGATGAAACGACATTCAGGCAACTAGTGGGCAGTCTCATCTATCTCACTGCCACTAGACCAGACATCAGTTTTGCCGTGAGCTACATCTCTCGCTTCATGACAACTCCTAAAGTTGATCATTGGATTGCAGCAAAGCGAGTGCTGAGATATGTTAAGGGCACTTCCGACTATGGCATTCTGTATGGCAGATGCAAAGATCCAAAGCTGATTGGTTACACAGACTCAGATTGGGCAGGTTCAGTGGATGACAGAAAATCTACTTCTGGGTATGTATTCAGTTTGGGTACAGGTGCTGTAACATGGACCAGCAAGAAGCAACAGGCAGTGGCTCTTTCCTCGACAGAAGCTGAATATCGAGGAACTGTTAAAGCAGCATGTGAGGCAGTTTGGCTTCATAGGATGCTTTCTGACATGCACATGTCACAAGCAGGACCTTCTTCCTTGTACACTGATAACCAAGGGGTGCTCAAACTGGCCAAAAATCCAGTCTTCCATGAATGTACCAAGCATGTTGAGCTTCATTGTCACTACATTCGCCAGCTGGTAGAAGACGGATCGGTTCAGCTGCAGTATGTTCCGACGGCGGATCAGACTGCAGACATTCTCACCAAGTCTCTGAGCCCGGATCAATTTGTAAAATTCAGGGGGCAACTTGGTGTTGTTGACGGATTGACCATTAAGGGAGGGTGTTAGAATAAATTATATTCTTATATTTATTTAATGGTCAATGTTGTTTGTTTTTTTTGTTGTTACTGTTTCTACAGTAACTTGCAGTTAGGTAGATACATTTAATATCTACAGTGCTTTATGCACTCTATAAATTGTAACCTCTTTTTATGTTAATGCAAGAAGTTTTTTACCATTTCACTTTAACCACTGCTACTGTCACCATATCCACTGTTGTTGCCACCATATCCATCATCACTGCTGCCTTTGTTGACCCTGCGGTTGCTTTCTCCCTGTGGCAATCCCACTATCCACTGTGGGATTCGAACCTTAGATAGCCCAACTGCTGCCCTTGCAACTTAATTGTTTCACTGCGGGGTCAACCCCGGGAGACATAAGGACTTTATTAAAAAGGGATTTAAATGATTTAAAAGAATACTTTATTTTATAAATTATTGTGCCCAATTAAATAAAATATTAAAGGGAGTTATAAGGTGGGAAAAGTAAATGAAATGAAGTGTAATTCAAATGCAAATTGGGCATGGAAATATAAAAGGGCAATGAAAGCTCATTTTGGAATTCATTCATTCATTGTTGAAGAAGAAGATTATTTGATAAGGGTTTTGCTGAAGACTGGAGAGTTTGAAAATCTCAAGCTTTTTGAGGATGAAATCCCTCAAGAAGAATAGCTTGGTACAGGAGTGAGATCTCCTAAGTTAGCTTGTAGACAACTTCACTCAGAGGTTGTGCTTGTGCTTCAATGAATCTGCAGGAGAGTTTAATATTCAAGGGTATAAAGGATTTATCAGAATATTGCACATATATTGTTCATCATTGACAGGCAAGGGTTTGATGATTTAATTGCTGCCATATATTGGATGCCAAGTTTAGGGTTTGATGATATTCTTTCTGCTTTATGAGTGCTGCAAACTTTTTACTTCATTTTGGCATCCATTTTCAAAGGGTTTCAAGACATATCTTACGAGTTACTTGTGAGTTAATGAATTGTAACCCCCAGATTTTCTGGGTGTTGTTGTTTTAGATAATAAGGGATACTTTATGAATTGTGTTGTCAATATTTTGTGAAAATACTGAGTATCTAAGCTGATATAAAAATCTGGAATTTTCAACTGTGTATTCTTTATGTAATGTTTAGTTTTTGAGTTGAAGATTATTATTGCAATATCATTTTATTTTGTTGCATTATATTGTTGTATCAAACATTGCAAATATATCACAAACCATAAAACCAAAAAAAAAAAAAACAAAGACAAGCAAAATCACAAAAATAAATATCCTATCAGGGGTGGGATATTACAATGGTATCAAAGCACAATTATTCTTGCTGTCTTGTTGGGTAAATCATAAAATTCAGTTGGTTCACATCTTTGCTTTGTTGAGTGACCAACACTCATAGATTTCAGTTTCAGATTTAAATTATGGATTCAGTCAGTGACAAAGAGTTGGTATCAGATGATGGAAAGTGGTTGGCAAGATTACTCTATGAAACAGGTAGTAAGCTCGGCAGTCAACCTCAACCTAGGGATGATCCTTTGGTCACACTGAAAAGAATAGAAGAATGTTTGAATCTTGTTGAGTAGTCGCATTTTGATTTGTTGTAGATAGCTATTACTCTAGCAGTGACTTCTTTGGGTGAGCATGAGTTATTGAGACTTGAAAACAAGGAGATAAGGCTCATTGTTACTTTTTGCCTCAGTGAAATTATAAGGATTATAACTCCTCAAGTTCCTTATAATGTTGGCAAAATGAGGGAGGTAGTGCAGTTGATTATTGGAAGCTTTGATGGGATAGGTGATGTCAGAAGTCCTTCTCTTGGGAAGAGGGTCAAGGTTCTAGAGTTGATGGCACAGGTGAGATCATGTGTTGTTATGATTGACTGTGATTGTAATGACCTTATTTTATAGATGTTTCGTCTTTTTGTGGATTCTATCAATGAGGAACATGATAAATCTATTCAGGACTACATGAGGATCATTATGGCTTCAATTATTAATGAAAGTGATGGAATTTCCCAGCGTATCTTATCTATATTGTTGGCTATTCTAAAGCAAGTATAGGTGACGTCTATAGCTGCTTTTAACTTGATTCACAGTGTTTTCAAACAAGGTGAGGGTAAGTTGAGGCCCTACTTGTTTGATGAGAAGCAAGTGGAAGAAAAGGGGTTCAAATCTGAAGTGGTTGATGACGAGGATGCCTTACATCATGATAGTTGTTTGACAAAACCCTAGGATGGCATTTTCAACGCTCATGGAGTTGATATCAGCCTTGAAAACAAATCAGATTTTATGTTGCATAACACTGATCCTAAATCAAAAAATTTATCTGATATTGATGGGTCTTAGGAGTCCAATCAGTTGGCAAGACAACTGAAGGTGAATGAAGACCAGATTGATGCAGCCATTAGACATTTTGACGACACCCTCATGATGATGGCCAAATGTTGTTGGAGGCCTTCAGGAGAACATATGGACCCTTATGGAGAATTTTCTTTTTTAGATTCATAGGTGCTTAGAGAAGCGATAGTAGAGATGAAGACCAATTACATGCAGCTACTCTTAGATAGAGATCACCTACTCCAGGTTGATGAGATCTACTACAATGCACTTAAGGGGAAAGAAAGGGAAGTGGATAAGCTTACTGATGAGCTTATTGTAATGGAGGATTCCTTGAAGAGCACTCAAAAGGCCCTTCAAGAATCAGAGATTCAGATTGACGAGCTCTATGAGGAGTTGAGCTTGCTCCAATCTTCATAAACCACAACAAATATCTAGTCTTCTAAGGTTGTTATGACACCTACGGATGGTAGTGGTACTCATGGTTTGAGGGGAGAACCCCTAACATGGTCGAGCACGAGGAGGTTTTAGGGTTGCATGAACTTGAGGATAGGAATGATTTTGACATTCCTAAGTTTTCACACAACTTGTACCATAGTGACCATGAGTCACCTTTGAGGGAGGGCCGATTGTTGGCTCAGGATTCATATCACCCATTGTGGGATGGAGTGCTTCCATCTCTGGAAGATGGAACTAGAGATTGTGGGTATCCGAATTTGTTACTTTTAGGTCGTTATTTACAGGGTTAAAGATTAGATTTTCATCATGTAGATATGTCCTTGGCAAAGTTTGCAACTTGCTTGTTACAAGAAGTTCAATTGGAGGCGTGGCTACAGGGAAGTTGTGGTTTCAATGAGCATGATGGCATTGCTAGTCCAGCCTACAGTGATGGAGTTTTGGTCCATGTTTTGGTAGGAGACGATTGTCCTACTCCATGGGACAAGGATTTTATTCATAATTTTTGGAGGACAACAATTGTATAGGAGTTTGAAGGAGAGTTGCATCATCTCCTCAACATGGAAGAGTGGCATAGGGATGATACTATATCACCCTATGGCCTTGGCGCAATCATTCGCATCTCCATAGGTCAGCCTTACATTCTTTAGGTTGCTGATTTTTTCTATATCAGCAACCTAAAAGGAGCTGCTACATGTTTTTTGGCACCTATGTGGGGTACTCATCACATCCTTGGGAGATTTGCAGAGGTTAGGAAGAGGTGTTGTGATGCTAGCACTTCGAGTTATTTCTATCTTCTCATATTTGATGGATGTGAGGTTCTGGTGTGTTGGCTTCGAGGAGGTAACAGGCTTGGCACACCAGTTCAGTTGGATCCCGATGCGTTGCTTCACTACTCTGAGTATGGTGAAGATTATATCATAGTAGTGCAATGAAAGTCAGCGGGTGATGTGTATGGCAAACTTCCATTCTGGTTATGGGATCCAGGGATTTCTATGTTTAGTAGATTGCTCTACATTGGGTTAGTTGTTTATAGTGATGTTGAGCATGGTTTTATTTGTACCCTATAGATGCAGAGGATATGTTGTTGGGCATTCTATAGACTGGTTTGGGATCCCGACATTCAGGTGGTAGGCCTGGGTACTCAGGTGAGGATTGCTTGGGGGCAAGCAATCTTGGGGAGGGTGGATTGTAATGTCCCCTTTTTCTAGGCAATTGTTAGATGCAATGGTTAGTCTACCAACTGGTCCTATAGGCTATCAGGGTGTTTAGGGGATCCCTTTGAGGGTGATCTTTGGTTCTTTAGCAAGCCTTTTTGGTGCTTATTTCAGTACTTTTCAGCTCAATGTCCCAGTTTATTTGTGGTGTGCTTTCTGGAGGCCATTCTTGACACTTTGACCCACACTTACTATTTTTAGTAAGTCACTTGGATGTGTTGCTCATACTTAACTATTTATAGTAAGTCATTGGTATGGTTAGTTGGCAGAGTTTCTATATTTGGCATGGTGGCATAATCATATCCTGGAGTTATATTGGTTAATATTGGTCCTATGCATTTAATATTAATAACGTCAAATAATAAAGTTTAAATTAAATAATTTAACTTTATGCGTTATTAAAATATATTAAAAGGGACTTTATATTTAAAAGGATATAAGTGATATTTAAGTGCACTTTATAATATAAAGTTAAGTGCTAATTTAAAGGGAGACAAAAGGACTTTATTAAAAAGGGATTTAAATGATTAAAATAATACTTTATTTAATTAAGTATTGTGCCCAATTAAATAAAATATTAAAGGGAGTTACAAGGTGGGAAAAGTAAATGAAATGAAATGTAATTCAAATGCAAATTGGGCATGGAAATATAAAAGGACAATGAAAGCTCATTTTGGAATTCATTCATTCATTGTTGAAGAAGAAGATTATTTGATAAGGGTTTTTCTAAAGACTGGAGAGTCTGAAAACCTCAAGCTTTTTGAGGACGAAATCCCTCAGGAAGAACAACTGAGCACAGGAATGGGAGATCTCCCAAACTAGCTTGCAGACAACTTCACTCGGAGGTTTTGCTTGTGCTTCAACGAATCTGTAGGAGAGTTTAATATTCAAGGGTTTGAAGGATTTATCAAAATATTGCACATATATTGTTCATCATTGGCAGGCAAGGGTTTGATGATTTAATTGCTGCCATATATTGGATGCCAAGTTCAGGGTTTGATGATATTCTTTCTGCTTTATGACTGCTGCAAACTTTTTACTTCATTCTAACATCCATTTTCAAAGGGTTTCAAGGCATATCTTACCAGTTACTTGTGAGTTCATGAATTGTAACTCCTAGATTTTCTGGGTATTGTTGTTTTAGATAGTAGGGGATATTCTATGACTGGGTTGTCAATATTTTGTGAAAATCTGAGTATCTAGGCTGATATAAAAATCTGGAAATTTTCCGCTATGTATTCTCTATGTAATGTTCAGTTTTTGAGTTGAAAATTATTATTGCAATATCTTCTATTTTGCTGCATTATATTGTTGTATCAAACATTGCAAATATATCACAAAACATAAAACCAAAAAAAAACAAAGACAAGCAAAATCAGAAAAATAATTATTCTATGAGGGGAGGGATATTACAAGCTCACACAACATGAAATCAGGTTAGATAGGCAGTTGAAACAAATAGAATAGGTAAATGTAGAGTTAGGGTATAAATCAGATGCTGTGGCATAGGTGACTACATCAAAGATGCCATGGCACATTTTAAAAGATTGTGTAGATAGATTCTTCCATCACTATCCTAGCAATTCCTTAGATTCATTGTTGACCTATATTTGCCATATTGGGTTAGTACCAACTTGAATCAAATATGGGTTTCAAGGCTTACTAAGTTCTTGCTAACTGGACTGTTGAGAAATTAAATGTTAGTAGTCACATAGGTTAATAATGTGAGTTGTTATCTCAATTTACATAGCTATTACGGATGTGAGAATAGTTATTTGTTGAAATTTGTTTGTTTGTATTTGGAGTTGTTAAAACAACTCTTTGTAATTAGGAAATTCGTTTAGAGAGTTTCCTATAAAATAGGATATTAGAATCCTATAAATTTGTAATTTACATTGAACGAAGTAATATAGAATATGAAGATATTATTATTGTGTGCAAACTTTTCTATTCGCCTATGCCCAAATTCCTAATATGGTATCAAAGAAAAATAGTTTCTATGCCTACTATTTGCATAACCCTTACACTATGGGTATCCAAGTTTGAAGGTGCACATATTAGAGCAAGCTTGATCTCATATCTTTAGCAATTTCCTTGTATGTTTTGACAACTTCCTTTGCGTGAAGAACTTCACGCATGTTTGGGCAAAGGATCCTCTATTCTTGCACATAATAATGACTTGCCAGTTAGCAAAGTATTTCCTGGTGTGAAGATCATATACAGTGTGTCTTCCTTCAGATGATTTACTCATATTTGTGTTGGCTGGCACTTTCACTTTTGCGGAAGTGTTGTGGAGAAGCGAGTCTACCACCATGATCTTAGGCCCAAAAATTTGTTAAATGATGAGAAAGCCCGATGTGTGTTGCTATTACGACGACTCTCTAAAAGGCTCTTCTTTCGCGATTTTGATGGCTTCAGTGGCGATCTTCACTCTAAAGGTGGCCGTGTGTAGGAGCTCGCACATTCATTGGGATTATATGTTCAAGTTTTTTTTTTGTTGTCTAGTGATCTATTTTGGAAGCATTTTATTCCAACTTGATTGGAGGTTGGTCTTTGTGAGGGGAGTTGCGAGATCTTCGACAATACTGAAAGTGTATCCATCATAGTGGGGATTGCAGTATCATCCTTGATCCAAGACATCGACATGGAAAGTAGATGAATTCGAGTCTAATGCTCATTTGCAATAAAGTGGCATGTAGGCCATATAGGGGAATAGTATTGAAGGCAACCGATTCCTAAAGGAAGAGATCTCTAGTCACGTGTCCAATCTCAATTACATATTAACTCATGTTTTAGTAGCCAGCCAAATGTATTAGCTCTTTCACAAAGTCTCCTTTCATACTATATGTGGGTCCTCGATAAGATGGGTAATAGCTTTATATTATATTAGAAATTAAAGTTAATTGTGGTAGGTTGATAATGTTTAATGTTTCAAAATTCCTTATTCATTCATATAAAGATATTTTGTATCTTAGTTTAAAATTCGAGCTATATGATTTTGTTTATATTAGGGTCTATTTTCATGAGTTTTAACTGTCATATGTTTGAATGTAAAAATGTCAAAAATTATGAAAAATAAAAATTGCCTTCGTTGTGACTGGATGCATTATCGCTTGTATGTGACATCCAACTTGAGGAGGGGCTTTATAAAATTGAGCTTCAAAGTCAATTTTGTTAAGTAAGTAGCAAATCATTGGAGGATGGAGGCAGTGGAGGTTGGAGGTCAATCAACGACCTCTCGTTAGTCACCAACGACGGGGCCGCTTATCAACTTTGGTGGCATTTTATTTTCTATTGTGTAGTGTTTTTTTTTCAGTCTTTCAGTTTGGTGTGTGAATGTTGAAAAATGATTGTATTGAAGAGCAGATGACTATAGAGGTACTTTGACTGCATTGATGCTTTGATTGTCATACTTCGTTAGAAGATGATTAGTTAGTGAATACGTTCATTGGAAATGGTGATCATGTGCAGCAAGATCTAGGTAGTAACATGCACCCTGATATGATTCATTTTTCAATGTTCCTAGTTATGTGAATAAGTGGAAATTTCACATTGTGGAGGGGAGGAGCGGGGGGGGAGGGGGCCGGCGGAGAGGGGGGGTTTGGAGAATATTAACCAATGTTCCATTCCCATTTCGTGCCAAAATGACTAAATTCAAGGGCAACTTCCGGTGGCAGTGGTGGTTGTCAAACTTATTCGAGATTGAGTGGTAGCGATCGGTAACAGTGACTACAATTTAGAACATCGTGTTCTTATGGAATGTGATGTGAAACGTTTTCTAGTATGGGTCTTTTAGATTTGTGTGGATTTCTTCCCTGATGTACAAGCATAGTGGCAAACAAAAGTACCAGTGTAATGTAGTTCATGGATCTTGAAAGGGTTTGTGGGGAGGATCTAGAAAACCGCATGAGGTGGACAGTTGATGGGTTCCTGTTCATGTCTAGGTTTGTGGTAAACCTGTGTGAAAACTATGAAAGGTTGATGGGAGGTTCCTTTCATTTTGAATCAAGATCATGACTTACAAGCGTTGGGCTTACTGCAGATGTAGGGTGAGTTCTTACCATGGTCACACTAAGGGGGGGAATGTTGGGAAATTAAATGTTAGCGTTCACATAAGTTAATAATGTGAGTTGTTATCTATTACGGATGTGAGAATAGTTATTTTTTTAAGGAAGTTTGTTTGTATGTAGAGTTGTTAAAACAACTCTTTGTAATTAGAAAATTCGTTTAGAGAGTTTCCTATAAAATAGGATATTAGAATCCTATAAATTTGTAATTTGCATTGGATGAAGTAATATTGAATATGAAAATATTATTATTGTGTGCAAACTTTTCTATCTGCCTCTGCCCAAATTCCTAATATGTACTTAATGCACTGAAGATGTTTCCACAACATTGAAAAGTTTCTCTTGAGGATTTAATTGTTTATTTAAAGGTACAAGTTTCATTTGAGTTCTTGATATATTTGTAAGCTGAGTTCAGTTGAATCTTTCTAGAAATGATCTGTAGAATTTCGAATTTGCATTTTTCTTGATTTCCTTTGTTTATATTTATGTTTATATAACACCATGTGTGCCAGTAATGTCAATATTGTGAGGATTCAATAGGATAGTCTGTGACCTCTCTGACTTTCAAACAAGAATTTATAGCCTTTCTTATGCAGATGTGTACGATTTTTTTTGATTGATCACACACCCTGGTAATAATATGCAAGAGGTTGTAATAGAATTTTTTGAACTAAAGTTAATTACTCCTGAGGTATTTGTTTTCTTTTTTTAATCTTGTTTTTTTGAACAGGGCTGAAACAACTTAGAATCGGTTGGCCAGCTCGGAGGGAAGCAACTGTCAAGAAGGAGGGAAAATCAATAGTTTTCTCTGCCAGTAGTGAATATATTGCAATCTTATTCCAGAATCAAGTTACAATTTTGAGTAAAGATGATAACTTCACAGATACGTGTGGAACCTTTAGTGGTAATTTGTTTATAGCCATAACTTACGTTATTCTTGTATGCTAATTCTAATATATTAATATAAGCCATTTAAGTGAGTGCATATTGTTAGGGAAATATTTTTTAATTGAAAATGGGAATCTTTCATTGCAAGAAGGAAATGTTAACAGATAAAGTGGTGGAAAAATTCACACAGAAAAGATGTATTAAAAATTAAAATTGCATTTTTGGGCAGCTATTGTAATGTTTGTATCTGTTGCAACATCTTGGAACCTTTAGTGCTATCAATGACACCAAACGGACATGTTTCCTGATTAAAAAAATGAATAGTCTCATAGCATGAAGATTGTATTTTATAATTGTTTAACAGAATTAATATTTGTGTATATCATGGACCCTCTGTAGACTCAATAATATGGTGCCTAACTTATATGCCAGCTATTTCTGTTCTGTTTGTTCTTGACTTATGTGGTATTCGTGCATTTTTGTGAAATTATAACATGCTTAACCTTATGGAGTCCCATATAAAAGTATAATCTTGTGGAATTTTTTAGGGTCTAAATAGAGATAAATATGAATACTAGGATGTTCACAAAAATGCAAGCAGTTCAAAGCCTTAAACAGAAAACAGAGTTTCAGGAATACCCGAAGCTGTAGAATTCAAATCTGATTTTCCAGCCAGATTTGCAAATTAATTTAGAACATTCCTTTCTGCCACTTCACATAAACTGTTATGATTAGGTGTAGGACGTTTGAAGCATATGGGAATTATTCTTGAAAATGACTATACAAAACTGTATTTCCTCAGACTGCAAAAATTGTGGCTTCTGACATGCATGTGTATCAAAGCAAGTCAGGATATTTTCCATACAGTTAGTAAAAATATTTTTACTCCTCAACCTAACTATATTTCATAAGAATCATAGAAATTATAAAGATATCAAGGGGAGCTTTTGCTTCTTAAAGGATTTTTTAATCTTGGAACACTAAGGGGGATCATTTCCTTATAATTTGTGATATATGTTTTTTAATTTGTTTAGAGCATTGGTTTTCTGGACAGCTATAAACATTCTTCTTTAGCACAAAGCAACTCATTGTCAATATGCTTTTGCAGCCAGTCCATTTCTGTTACATGGTAGATTACAAAAGAAAGACTAAGTTACCGGTTTGGGTTCGAGGGTTTGGTTCGTGGGTTTGGGCAAAATTTTTTTTGGGGTTGGGTTCATTAATACAAAAACATATAAATATCAGAAATATATACATATTTGCAGCAGTAATTAAGTTCAAAATACACCACCATATTAATAGTCAAATAACATAGCAAAAATACACCACCACTTTCATAGT